>PVKE010035040.1:0-17080 GCA_004027555.1 Craseonycteris thonglongyai | reverse complement strand
TCTGATTGTTACCAACCAATGTCACCCCATTAAATTTAACAATAAAATATAATAATATTAAAAAAAAAAAAAAAGAAATAGATAAAAAATATCATCAAATTTGTATGGAACCTCAGCTCAATTTAATGCTTAAACTTAAATGTATTTAAGGGGTTGGAGGTTGAGAGTGGTAATAAAATGTTGAGCTCTTAAAAAAAAAAAGAAAAAAGAGAAAATAGCACTGAATTCTCATATGGTCCCACAAGTATCCTGTTTACTGCTATTAATGAAAACACGAGGTTTGACAATTAAGTTCATGAACTCATCTTACAAAAAGTGCTACATACCTCACTGCTGAATATCACCATGGTCACCTTTGAAGTACTTCCCTTGAGAAGTTATGTACCAATGCCAGCACCCAGTCTACCCTTCAAAGCAATTTTGGAACTGTTTTTCTGAAATGACAGTGGTTTTTCAGAACCACTGTCATTTTACCCTTGATATCCTGTATGTCATATCAAAATGTCTTCCTTTTAATATTTCCTTCTATATATTTAAATAAAGAAAGTCATTGGGAGCCAGATCAGTGAGTAGGTAGGGTGTTCCAATACGGTTACTTGTCACTGGCTAAAAACTCCCTCACAAACAGTACCATGTGAGCTGGTGCATTGTCATCCATGCAAATGAGTTGTTGGTGAAAAGTTCAGGTTGTTTTCGCCTTTTTTTTTAATTGTTAAATTTATTGGGGTGACATTGATTGATACCAATTATATTATTTCCAGGTGTACAATTCTATGTTACATTGTCTATATGCTGCATTATGTGCTCACCACCCAGAATCAGCTTACTTTCCATCACCATATATTTGATTCCCCCTTCCTACTCCCCTCCTCCAGCTCTCCCACCCATCTCCCCCCTTAGCCTCAGGTAACCACTAAACTATTGACTGTGTCCATGAGTTTTTGTTTCTTTGTTATTTTCAGTTTTATATTCCACCTATAAGTGAGGTCATATGTTTCTTGATTCTTAGTCTGACTTATTTCGTTTAATAAGATGTTTTTAAGGTCCGTCCATGTTGTCACAAATTGCTATATTTCATCTTTCCTTATTGCGGAATAGTATTCCATTGTATAAATGTACCACAACTTCTTTATGAAATCATCTATCAGAGGACACTTTGGTTGATTCCACGACTTGGCCACCGTGAACAGCTGTGACGTTTTCATCTAACTTCTTCACGGAGCCTTTTCAGCACCTTCCAAATAGTCATCCTGGTTGACTGTCCAGCTTGTACAAATTCATAATGAACAATCCCTCTGATATCAAAAAAGGCTACCAACATCATTTCGACTGTGGATTTGAACTGACGGAAACTTTTTGGTTATGGAGAATTAATTGGCTAACTTCCATTTTACACTTGGACACTGTTTCAGGGTCATATTGGTACACGTTTCATCCGCAGTGATAACATGACCCAAAACATTGTCTTTCCTCTCCATTAAAAGTCTTGACAAACTGACTCTCCTTTGCTTTTGTTCATCAGTGAGTTCCTTCAGGATCATTTTTATTTTTTTTAAGATTTTTTTATTGTTTTTCAGAGAGAGAGAGAGAGAGAGAGAAAGAGAGAGAGAGAGAGAGATACAGAGTTAGAGACAGAGAGAAGGGGGAGGGCCCTCTCCATAGTTGCACATCATTGGTTTTTCCACATATTTTCATTCCACAGGTTGGCGCGGAGCTTCACAGGGCAGGAACTGGGCCGGGGTCTCGCCCTGGTGAGAACTGAACTGGGGGCACTCCCCAGTTCAGGATATGGGTCCATACGGGCCAGGGCCGGGATTCGATCCTCGGTCCCCGGGGCTGCAAAGTGAGCGCCTAACCCACTGAGCCATCCCGGTTTCCCATTCAGGATCATTTTTACATATACCTTTCTCATGCCAAGACTTTCAGTTAAGATTTTCCTAACTCTTTTTCCATCAATGTTCACTTCGTCTGCTATGGTTCTGACAGTCAGCCAATAACTTCGATGCACAATTGGACAAATTTTTGCAATGCTTTCAATCAGTTCTGCTCATTACTGGCCACCCTGACCTCTCTTTATCAGTGACACTTTCTCTTCCCTCAGAGAGACATTTTATCCATGTGTACACTGCCGTTTTCTTCACAGCATTATCCCCATAAACTAAGACTAACGTGTCCTTAATTTCACTTCCACTCTTGCCAAGTTTAATAAGAAACTCAATGTTTGTTCATTACTCTAATTCAAGCTCCAACATTCTCAAGATGGCACAGAAAAGCACAACAATAATAAATGCTACTCAGCAAGACACTGCCACACATCAACACAAACACAGCTATGAGACACTTACACACCAAGGCTATGCAACCTTACTGAGTCATTTGGACACTGCTGGCAACATAAGCACTTGGTGGCAAGTTCACAAACTTAATTGTCAGACCTCATAGATAAGCAGACTTCAAGAAAGGTAGAAAGTGAATTTGCATAAAAGACCAAGATATAAACAAAAGCACTGTAATACACACAGATTTTCAGAGAAACACTTACGCAATGAGCGTCGTCTTTTGTTCTTTAATTTCCTCCTTTTGTTCATTCCAGCTTTAGAAGGAGATTCTTCTTTGGCCTTTGGCTGGCTAGAAACTTTTGAAGAATTCTGCTGACTGAAGTGTGTGGGTACATGGCGAGCTAGCCCTCCCTGAGAAGCAAAGCTGGCATTGCAGCCACCAACAACACACTAAATGAAAATAAAAAAAGGAGGTCAGAGATGCTGTGTAGGGAACAAGTGTAATATGAATGAGCATTTCATACTTTCAGGTGTAAATCAATAACACTATATAATTCCAGAAACTAAGAACCTTTCATTTTGTAAGTGTGCAAAGTAAAACACATTGGGCAGTGGCAGAGCTGAAAAATAAACCTCAAATTTCCAGAATCCCCAGTGTACTGCTGCTATTCCCCCTATCTGCAAGACAAAAACAGTGTAATCTTCCCAGAAAAATATGATTTTGAATTAATCACTTTCTTAAGAGTAGTAAAAAATTGTTTTTACATCAAAGAATTGGTTATCCTGACAAGTGCTTGGATTCCAGGATTTTAAAAAATTGTTTTAATCTTACAATATATACTATTTCAAAATCTTCAGCAGCCTCTCTACTTGTTCTGACAGGAAAGAAATACAGTAATACTGACTTAAACTATTAGATCCAGCCTCTCAAAGACATATGCTCAGTCTTATGAAACCTATTACAAGTTTGTTCAACTGCAGTTCGTGGGCCACATGTGGCGCAGGATGGCTTTGAATGCAGCCCAACACAAATTCATAAGCTTTTTTAAAACACCATGAGAAATTTTAGTGATTTTTTTTTTTTTTTTAGCTCATCAGTTATTACCAGTGTATTTTATGTGTGGCCCAAGACAATTTTTCTTCCAATGTGACCCAGGGAAGCCAAAAGGTTGGATACCCTGCTCTGTAAGTTCCATTAAATACTGCCTCTTTAGCCTTCTGTACTTGCAATATTAAGAAAATAAAAGGTTAATTGCCTAAATCAACCTTGTGGATCTGCTATTCCAACAATAAATGCAGAATGTTGGAGATCACTAAAATTATAATAAACAAATTGTACAAATGGGGAAGCCAGGATGGTTCTGTGGGTTAGCATTCCCATTGCAGCCCCAGGGTCCGAGGATTGAATAATCCTGGCCCCAGCTGGTGAGGATCCATATGTTGAACTGGGGTGTGCCCCCAGTTCAGTTCTTCCCAGAGCCTATGGGGGAGGTTCCCAGCCCGGTTCCTGCCTGGCACAACCCTGCATCCACCCACGGAGTTAAACTATGTGGAAAATTAATGACGGACAACTACGGGCTCTCCCCCTTCTCTCTATTTCTGTCTGTCTTCTCTCTGTCTATGTCTTCTCTCTATCAAATAACCAATAAAAGTAAATCTTAAAAAAAAAAAAAAAAGGAAAGAAAGCAGAACAGGCTGTTTAAAGCTTTGTTTTATCACACAGACTGTTGAAAAGCAAAAGACTCATTAAGTGTGTGTGTTCTGATATGTTAATTAAGTAAATGGAGGCAATTCATTCTATTGTAAATGTATATTAAATCCCAATGTATACTTTTAATCTACAATTTTGTTATTTATATTTCAATAAAGCTTAAAAAAAGTAAAGATTTTAAAATTATAATATCAACTTCAACTGTCATTATAAAACATATCATAAAGGAACTGAAATTACTTCATCTCTCATCACAGTGAATGGTATATTAGTATCACTCACTATGTCCTTTACCACAATTTGTCTGTATGCAAAACTATAAATCACCTTATAGTAAGGATATAATGGTTTGTGTCTGAGTTGATAACATTTCTTTTCTCTTTATCAACCATTCAGGCTAGGTTCCTGGTTTGAAACCATCTAAAAAGATTGGCCGATTCATATATCAGACTTGAAAGACAAGTCTGTTTTTCAAGTAGTACTCTACCTCAATAATAAGTTATTTAAATATGTCAATATTATGAACAGAGTCAATCTGAGCTAGAGATGAAAAGTTACAGTAAGTAAATTAACCTAAGACAACTAAATGACCATAAATACTGTTTGAAAGGAACAGAAATATCAGGGTAGGAAAGAAATGTGTGGGACGAAAGTAAAATGATTGAGCTTATCTGAAAAGTACAACTATCCAATTTCAAACGTATACATACAAATTTATCTAAACAAACCAGTGCCACATTGGAAATAAAGCAAGAAGAAGGAAAGGAAACCAATCATCAATTTGCTATACATAATAAATTTTTATTTTCTTCAGTTAAAATGTTCCTGAGGTGGGGTTGAAACCACTTAGCCATGAAACTTAATACCAGATGACTGCCAAGAATCAAAATCACAATTACAAAAAGACTAAAGAGAATAGTTTTAAAATCCCATAATCCTGGGGGTGCTGGGATGGCTCAGCAGGTTAAGTGCTCACTTGCAGCACTGGAGTCCAAGGATCGAAACCCAACCCCAGCTCATGCGGACCCATATGTTGAACTGGGGGTGTGGCCCCCAGTTCGGTTCTCATTGGGGCAAGCTTCCCATGAAGGAGGCCCCTGGTTCAGCCCTCAGCTCAAGGGGGAGTGCCTCCCATGTGGAAGGCCCCACCCGGTTCCTGCCCTCTGTGGACCCCCACCCACCTGCGTGGAATGAAACTGTCAAAGGCTGATGTAGTACAACTATGAAGACTGTGCTCTGGGCCCTCCCCCTTCTCTCTGTCTGTCAAAAACAGTAAAACTTTTTTTTTCTAATTTCCAAATCCTAATATTATAAATACATGTAATGCTTTCTAAGCCTTTATTAAAATGTGTCACTATATTAACAAAATGCCAGCAGCAACTCCCCTTCCCACAACTCTAACTGTACATACAAAGCAGAGGTATATATACATGAAAAAGTGAACACTGGGCTTACCTGAAAATAATCTTGCACCTTAATTATCAGAGATAAATAGTATAAAAACCTTGGCAAAAAAACTTTATTTTCATTTTAGGAGAATGTTTGATTTTACAAAACTAAAATTTCATAATGAGCTGACATGATTATTTTCATGACACCATCTACCTTTTCATCATCAGGCATAAGACAAATAAATTTAGGGACAACAGAACTAGACTTAAACCTAAATAATACATCCTTGGCTTTCATTTCCCATATCAAGTTGATTAGATCTTACTGACTCCCAATTTCTAGTCTTTGCATTACCAACGCTACTGGAGAACCTTATTCAAATCTTTAGCCAGTTGCCTCAGAAGCCACATGAATAAAAACTGGTAAGTTCAATGTATAAAATCTGTATTATGAGCATCAAAATAATGATAGCAGTAATACTACAAATTAAGAAAAATCTCTGTTGGCTGTGAACTTCCTAGGTCTGTCATTCACAGGCAACATTAAGTACTATACCAGCCCTTTACTTCCCTAGTCTCCACATTCCTTTATTCAAGCTTCATTCTAAAGAATAACTTTAAGTCTTTAGTAAAGACAGTATATATTTCTAAAAATTTATCATCAAGATGATTTAATCAATTATCCCACACACAAAGCACTAACTAAAAGCAGACACGCCAACTTTTTTTTAAGACATGAATAATACTGAACTCTATGGCAAAAGCTTGAAGCATACTGTAAATATAAAGGGCAAAAAAACTACAATGCAAACTCCTTAGAATAATCAAATTCCAGACTAACACAGTTAATAGATAAGAGTAATCCAAAGAAAATATACAATACATATTTGCACAGGAGCTGTTCTGCATTATAAATTATTGAAAGGCACTAGAGCACAGTGGTTAAGGATGCAGAGCTAGATTAATACTGCCTCTGAAGTCCTCAATACTGCCAGTAATTGCCCACACGACCTTATAAAATATTTCATCTCTTTTTATCTCAGTTTACTCATCTACAAAATAAGGGCAACAACAATGATCTCAAAAAACTGTTGTTGTAAGGATTAATTATAAAATATGTAATGCAATAAAATACATATGTAATGTGAAAGGCACAAAGCATTATTCATGCCCTTTTTTGCTAATGATTTCTGACCCTTATACTTCACCTTGTTTGTTGACAAATACTATAATAGTCAATAAGAAACTTTTTGCAACCAACTAACTGCTTTTACATTTAATTTCTAGATAGTTCAAGCTTACAGTGAGAAATATTTACAGTATTTTCAAATCACCACCATAGTTTCATATCTGTATCACCAATACATAATGTGAACTACATGCTATTCCCTAAATAACCTACTTAATTCTACTTTTATGCTTTCTCTCTAAAGCACATTATTTCTATAAATAAGATAGTAGTGATAGTTACACAACTCTGTAAATACAATTAAAAATACTGTACAGTTGGTAAATTTAAAAAATAAAAATAAAAGGACTATCCATATGTGAAGCTCAATGATTATAACACCCATTTTCTTTTCATCAGTGTAAAATCAAATTAGTAAATGTTGATATATGGGGTAAAATTTTATGGTAAATTATATTTAAATACATATATACCTAAACTGATCTCACTATCATAAGACAAACCCTCTTGGCTTTTCTGTAAGACCCTCCTCATCTTCATATACTGAGAGAAGAAATAATTTTTTTTTTTTTAAGTACTAATCAGAAGATGCTGGGATAGCTCAGCAGTTGGAAACTTGCCTTGCAATCATAAGGTCCTGGGTTCAATTTCCGATCCTGGCCCATGCAAACCCACATGCCAAACTGTACAATGGTACAACTGGTAACCCCCAGGATGGCTCAGTGGTAAAGGTTCTCACCTCATATGCCAGAAGCCACTGGTTTGGTTACTGCCTCAAATGGCCCATCATCTACCTGTGTGGAATGAATCCATGTCACAACTAATAATGTGCAACTATGGAGACTGCTCTGGGCCCTCCAAACTTCTTTTTTTTCTCTCTCTCTACCTCTCTTTCTCTATCACCTTCTCTCAAACAATAAAATATATCTCTAAAAATAAAAGCACTAATCATAAAAAAGTTAAGATTTCACTAAAATTAAAAACTGTTTTTCAAAAGATTCCATCAGGAAAGGTAAAAAGGATAACCAAAAGCAGACTGAAATAGGTATATGCAATACATAATCTGAGAAAATAATTATTTCCAAAATATATAAAAATTTGTAATAAAAAGACAAACCATTCAATAAAGGGAACATATGAATAGGCACTTTATCAAAATAGGAAAATCCAATATCCACAAGTACATGAAAATGTGCTCAGCATCATTACTCAACAGGAAAATAAAAATTAAAGCCACAATAGGTACCACTACACATTTCACCATAATAGCTAAAATAAAAAGACTGATAATATAAGGTGACCAGATTTTAACATTGGTAAAGCAGGACACCATTGACAGGGGAGGAGGGGGTTCTTGTTTAAAAATTTGTTCTATCTCCCGCCGTTCCCTAGCTTGTCTTGCATTCTTTCCAAAAATCGGGACATTTTTAAAACACCGCAGGACGCGGGACAAATGGTTAAAAATCGGGACTGTCCCGCCAAAAGTGGGACGTCTGGTCACCTTATGATAATACCATAATACAGAGCAATTAAAACTCTCATTTCCCTCTGTTGGGAATGTAAAATGATTAAGACCAGTTTGGAGGAGAGTTTGGTAGTTTCTAGGAAGTACAAGTGCCCAATTCTATAACTCAGCAATTCCATGCACGTGTGCAATCAGAAGACACATAAAAGTACATGCATTTGGGCAGCTTGATTAATAATAGCCAAAGATTGGAAACAACCCAAATGCCCACTGGCACAGAATGGATTAACTATGGTACAACTGAATACTACACAGCAATTTTAAGATTACAGGTACATACAATAATAAAAGAAAAATTTCACTGCTATTTTGTTCAGTGAAAAAAGCCAGACACAGAAGTTCATACGATTAAGCCAAGATGACAGAAATCAATATGGCCTAGAGAGAGTAGAGGACAGGAGAGGTGTAGACTGAAAAGGGACATTATGACATTCTCTTTACTGAAAATTCTTCATTAGAGTGGTTGGTTATACAAGGTGTATACACACAAAACAAATCTTTAAACTACTGAACACAAGTGTGCTTCAGACATTTTATTTTACATTATGTTGTTATAACTGAAAAAGTTTTTCAAAAAAATGACTCAATTCAAACATCATCACCTCATCACCTCCTCTTATCTAGTCAATTCCCACTCAACCTCTACTACTCTTTCCCAGTCTATTATAGTACAGTGACCCTTGAACAACATGAGTTTTAACTGCATCAGTCCACTTAAACACAGATATTTTTCAATAGTCAGCCCTCCATAACCATGAGTTTTGCATCTTCAATTCAAACAACTACAGATCTAAAACAGTACTTTCAAGGCACAGTTGGAAATCCATGGATTGTGTGCAAAGGGCCAGGCTACCTGTATGTGTTGGTCAATGCCATTTTATATAAAGGACTTGAACATCTGTGATTTTGGTATCCTGGGGAGTCCTGAAACCAATCCCCCAGAAATATCAAGAGCCAACTGTAGTTATGTTTTGGAGGAGTCAACAGTTTTGCGCATATTTTCTATAAGTTTAAAACTGCTCTACAAGAGAAAGCTATTTTTAAAAAGTAAAGTACAGACAGTATATAGTTTACTAGATTCTTTGTAAGAAAGGAATAATGAGACTACATACTTATCTGCCTATAGTTTCATTCAGAAATACTAGAAAAATCCACTGGAAACTACTAACAGTGGTTACCTTATTTGGGAGGGATTAAGGGAACAAAGAAGAGTAAGAGTTCTCAATGTAAATTATTTCTTGATGTGTGTGTGTGTGTATATTTTTTTATTTTATTATTGTTTGAGAAAAAGAGAGAGAAGGGGGTGGGCCCAAAGCAGTCTCCACAGCTGTACATCATTAGTTGTGACATGGCTGCATTGCACACAGGTGATTGTGGGGCAGCGGAGCAGGATAGGGGGCCTTCAAAATCAGAGGAAAGAATCTTCGCTGCCAAGCCATCCCAGCAGTTACTAGTTGCACCACAGTTCAGCATATGGGGTTGCAGGGGCCAGGGCTGAGAATCAAACCCCAGACCTTGCAAATGGGAGGCAAGTGCTCCCCTGTTGAGCTATCCCAGCATCCCCGTTTCTCTATATTTTTTAAAAATGTGTTTTAAAGATTGTCTTTTCAAAAAACATTAAGTGAATTTTTTTTTTATTAATTTTTTGACAGAGAGAAAGAGATACAGAGACAAGAGAGAGAACTGAACTGGGGGAACTCCCCAATTCAGCATATGGTTCTGCAAGGGGCGGGGCTGGGATTCGATCCTCAGTCCCCGGCGCTGCAAAGTGAGCTGCAAAGTGAGCGCTTAACCCACTGAGCCATCCCGGCTTCCCCTAAGTAAGTGAATTTTTTTAAAACGCAATACCGCATGAATTATCTCCTTCTCCAATAAAACTCAAGTAGGGTTTCTGGCACAGTATTTATTAATACGTACCAGCAAATATTACAGGTTTAACACAACTATTAAACTTCTTTAAACATGAAACTTTTAATCTCTATCATGTATGCCTCCATAATTAACAAACCAAAATATTTTAATTTTTAATAAAGGTAAACAGAAAATGGCTTTTATTAAAACTTGCTCTTGGGATGCCTAGATGGTTCAGCGGTTGAGCACTTGCCTCGCAATCTTGAGGTCTGCGGTTCAATTCCCACCCCCGGCCATGCAAACCCATATGCTGAACTGCAATGCAAATAGTAAGTAACTGCAGGACTGAACTGTGGTGAAGGTTCTTGCCTCCCACATGGGAGGCCCAGGGTTTGGTCCCAGCTTGGCGCAGCTGCACATTCACCTGTGTGGACTGAAACTAGGTGCCAATAATGATGTACAACTATGGAGTCTGCTCTGGGTTGCCCAACATCCCCTTTTTCTCTCTTTCTCATCTTCTCTCAAACAATAAAAAAATAAATCTTAAAAAAAAAACAAAAAAAACTTGCTCTTGATACCGATTTCACTGAATACATTTACTGGACATAATAATTTACAACTAAGCTCAGTAATATGACCTCAAAATTGAGTGAAAGGAATTAAGTCCCTTAATGTTCTACAATTTAATTTTTGTCATGTAATCAGTGTTGTCTACTAATAAAAGCACTGAGACCTATGACAGCAGGAAAACATAGAGCACAAGGTATTAACAACAGCCAATTTTAAGGACATGCATTCAAGTCATTGGCCTGTCCACTGTTTAAGAACCTACTACTCTCACAGACACTTTTCTGTTCTCCAAATTTAAAAAATTGTACTATCTTTTCCCCTCTATTTTTTAAATTCCATTCATCCACCAGAATGTTAAAACAAATGGTTCTCTTAAGATTTTTTAAAATGGCAAAAGTGTGTCCATTAAGAATCTTGTCAACTTAAGTTAAAGTTAAAAAGAAAAAAATACAAACATTTACCTACCTTGAAAGGTTTGTCTCCACTGTGTGTCAGCATATGCCTCTGTAACCAACTCTGACTAGTTGACGGGGTGTTATATACTTTACAACCTTTCCATAAGCAAACAAATACCTGTTAAAAGAAGAGCCATATAATTTTCATGACTTATTTCAACAGTTTTATTCCTTCTAAGGACAAATGTACAGATTACAAGTCTTCAACTGACAAAAAGAGCCATTTAATGTATGAGTCAATCAAATGGTTTAGTGAAACTTTCTGAACTTACATTGTAAGAGGCACAGTATTACCCTTCCCTCTTAGGCTGCTGTCCATTCCCTCAATAAGGAATTGATATACCAATCTCAAAGAGCCATTCAGAAGGAAAGATACAAAATATTAACAATACACCCCTAGGAACTAGGACTGTGGACCACTGTTTGTTTTTGTAGTTACTGTTTGAGGGAACAAGCATTTATTAATTGTAATTATCAGAAAAATATAAAAGTATAAACAATGAAAATAAATCAAAATCAAATGTTAATGAGTAATGATTTTCATTTTTAAAGAATGAGGAATAAAATTATCAAATTAAAATTTTTTTGCTCTTTAATTCCTATTCTCACATGCATATTACTTAATTGTTCTATTCATTAAAAATTATCTAATTATTTTGATTAGGAAGCAAAACCTTAATACAAAATATCAAATTAATACAGCTGCAAAAGCAATGGGGATGAGCTACTCTATCTTAATAGAGCCACATTCTTCAGTTCAGACAACTGAGTACGATTGGGTTTGGCAAAGTACAAATCTACAATCTTAAGTTTATCATCTTCCTACCAGTGTGATAGCAATTCTGACTATATTTTTATCACACTGAACATGAAACTGTTCCCTCACATCAGTAAAAGAAATACAAATCTACTGTAAATTATCAAGTTCGAAGTACCATTTCTAGGCTCTGTTCTTTCTTAAGGTAAGAGCAAATATAAATAGAGCCACTTTGAAGATTATAATATACTATAATATACATAGAACAGAATGAAGATACATAGAACTGAAGAAACAATCTAAGTCAGTTTAAAATAAAATTTTTATGAAAGTTTAGAAAAATCAACAATCTAAAATAACTGAGATCAATTTTACTCAAAACCAAACCATTTTAGGGCTGGCCAGGCAACACTGCTATCGCTGTTTGATGTGACTGTTTAGAAAACATTATTGCATATCCTGATTCCAAAACAGGTTGGCTAGTTTTCTTAGTTAAGCATATGTAGAGATAACATACGTATCCCTTTCACTTAAAACTTCTGACCCTAGTACATAGGTATTTATAAAGTTATTTCTGAAATTCCCAGAATTAAAAAGTATTTTTCAAATAAATCCAGAAATAAAGAAAATACCGGTATGGTAAATCTATACCTATATGTTGTGAAAATTAATTCAATAAGGTTTGATCAAATACAAATAATTAGTGCTATCTATCCATTTTCTGGCTCAAGACTACTAGATTCACTGAGTCTTAAATTTTCAATCCAAGTAATAAACAGAAATCAGAGAGCTTTGTGTAAAATTCTTGTACGGTAAGTCATGCCCATAAACAGAAATGCCTTAAAGCAAATATCTGGGAACAAAATAATCATAATTTATGGAATAGCTTTTATAACAGTGAAGCATTCTGTTCATGTAGCACTTAATAATTGCTGTGTTGAGTTGCTCTCAAAAAATAAAAAGAAATTAGATACCGGTACTCAAAAATTGCCCCTATCTGATAGTACCTAACCACTACGTTTGAGAGAAACAAATCTGTGTGACTCCTAATTTTTTTTTCTATGAATAAACATGAATATGGAAGCAATGGCAAACCCTATAATTCCATCAGATAATAGACTTAATTATGAGTAGGTATAGTCTAGACACCAGATGGAATAATCTAACACTATTAGGACACCACCTTCAGGTTCACTAAAAACCATAAACTTCAACCTAGTGAATTAAGAGAGAAAATGAAGTTAGTGTAAACCAAAGCTAACTATGATTAGCCATATTTGGGTGAAATATGTGAAGAATAATTGGGGGGGCAGGGGGGGGCATGAGCACTAAACTTGCACAGGATATTCTTGACCCACAAAACAGGCACTAAAAATCCACATGAACCACAAAACCCAAAAATTTTAAAAGCTAAATTTCCTTTCTTAATTTATATTAGAAAAACCCTTTGATAAAACAGGTAGTCAGCCCAAAATCTGACAACAGGGTCTTTCCTCAAATCTGAGTTTTAATTAGAACACTGAGGCAGAGAGATTCATAATCTAGTCTCTCACGATAGACAGCTTTAGGTTACATTAGGTTGTATTAGATGGAACAGAAATAGGACAAAAGTAAGTGACCTGAATTCTATCCGGCTCTTTCACACTGTCATCTTGGACATATCACTTAATAAATCTTTATTTAATTTCTCATCAAATAGACAACATAAGCATACATTTGATAGCTCCAAAACACAATGAAAATGTAAAGTAGTCTATATTCTTTCTGAAAGGTTAACATAAAAATTGTGTTTATAGGGGAGGCTGGGATGGCTTAGTGGGTTAAGCGCTCACTTTGCAGCCCCGGGGACCAGGGATCGAATCCCAGTCCTGGCCCATGCAAACCCACATGCTGAACTGGGGTAGGCCCCCAGTTCAGTTTCTGCCACCGGGGACTATGTGGGACGCTCCTGGCCCAGTTCCTGCCCTGCGCAGCCCCACACCTACTTGTGGAGTGAAATTATATGGGAAAACTAATGCTGTCAACTATGGAGACTGCTATGGGCCCTCCCCCTTCTCTCTGTCAAAAAGCAAACAAATAAATCTTTAAAAAAAAAAAAAATTGTGTTTATGTCAGACACTGAAGATCCCATCTTAAAATAACTGCTACCAGAGTTTTCTGTCATTGTCAAAGAAAAAAAACACTATACAGTCATTAAAATATTTTTGGACTAACAATCTTCAAACTTACAATGACCTAATTTAGAAGATGCACATGTCTACAATTGCAATGTTACGGGAGGTTTGTGCTTTCTGTTAAGAACTCCTCTGGAGAACTTTACTCATTACCATCAGAATACGTTGGTTTTATCAGGGAGCTCCTGCACAATGCACCAAAATGCACCAAAATGAAGAAGGCTGGTACAAATCTGGGAACCAAATGTACTCTGAGTCTCCTTCACCCTGGTCAATTTCCTTGAATAAAATGTACCAGTGTATTATATTTATCTGAATAATATGCATGGCCTACAACTACAATGGTTTGTGTGACAGTACAGATAAAGATAAATGCACTTTCACTTATGTGGTCACTAACATCTTACACCAGAAGTATGCAACTTAATCCATCAAAATTTTGTGTAATTATAAAATCCACTGCTAATGCAATCTGTGAAAGCCTACATACACATAAAGAAAATTCAGTGATAACTAGTACAGTAAAATTAAAATCAGTCAAATATATTGACTACAAACCTGACAAGCAGTATAATTTATATGACCAAAGTGAAAGGGGAACCTAGTTTTACTAAGGAATTAGATTCCTTTTGCAGTAAAATGACACAAAAAAGATTTCATACATACCAAGAGATGTGTCATCTAAAGGCAGAAAGGGGTTGGATGGATGATTTCATGGTTCCTTTTTTTTTTTCCTCAGGAAAAAAAACCCCGGTTCATTCTTTTATAAAAAGTGGGCATACAAAAGAGAAGCAAAATATTTTTTATATCTAACTATTTTGTCTCAAATCACCTTGTTTGATCGTTCAAGATCTGTCCAAAATAAGTAATAATTTTGGATCTTATTTTTGGCCATATTAAATATATTAACATTTTTAAATTCCTACAAAAATATATGTAATAAAACAGAGGACAAAAATATTTAGTACAACAAATTCCAAAAATAAAATTTTTCATTTAATTTAAAATGTATGACTAATTTCATGTTGTGTTCAGGGGATATCAAAAAGCAAAATGAGGGAAGCCGCGGTGGGTTAAGCACTCACTTTGCAGCGCCGGGGACCCGGGATCGAATCCCGGCCCATGCTGACCCATGTGCTGAACTGGGGGAATGCCCCCAGTTCGTTCTCTCTCTGTCTCTGTATCTCTCTCTCTCTCTCTGTCAAAAACAATTAAAAAATAATAATAAAAAAAATAAACAAAAAGCAAAATGACCTTCTAAAATTGATTTCACTTCCTAGCAGCAACCTGATTTAACTCTAAGAGTCTACAAATGTCTTCTTCTAGAACAGAACATAAAGGTAAGTGGCCCCATACAAGTCTTTGAATACTATCCTATCATCTCCCCACTCCCTCGAAAAATCTCCCTCTGGCCCTCTCCCCTCAAACACACCAAAGAACATGTACAAAAGTAGACTTAATAAAATGACATGCACAAAATAATGCCTGCATCAAGGAAGATGAACATATTTCTTTCTGGCAACTATTTGAAAGAAATATTTAAAATAGAAGAAACAGAAGACTAATGGATCTACTGAATCATTGAAATCCTATAAGGTGAAGTTTCCCACCTACTAAAACTTAGTAGTATATTAAGAGCACACAATAGGGTTTGAATTTGATTAAATAGCTCAGTCTAATTTTTGAAAACCAGTAATGCACAGAAGTATGGGCCCAAAAACAATTTTATCATACCGTATTTTCCGGCGTATAAGACGACCAGACGTATAAGACGACCCCCTAATTTTACGCCAGAAAATATGGTACTTAACAAAAACTGTATTTTTTGCCTGTTTTTAAACAGGAAAAAGCCCTCTCATGATTCTTTTTAAAGAAGGTATATTTATAATTTGATGTTTAAATGTTTCATGTAACTTTTTAATGTAGAGTTCAGTATCCACTCACTTTGACACATGAAAAGGTCAAGAAATATCTAGGGGAAGATGGGATGGCTCAGTGGGTTAAGCACTCACTTTGTATTGCCAGGGACTGAGGATCGAATCCTGGCCTTGGCCCGTGCGGACCCATATGCTGAACTGGGAAATTCCCCCAGTTCAGTTCTCTCTCTGTCTCTGCATCTCTCTCTGCATCTCTCTCTCTCGCGCGCTCTCTGTCAAAAAACAATATAAATAAATAAAAGAAAAATCTAAATTCCACCTGACTTCAGCCTACAAGTATAATTAAAGTCTACATGAGATAACAGCTTAAAGGGGAAATAAGTTTCTATGTTGTATGAAGGCTTTGTTTTTCTAAGTGTGAAGATTAGAGTGGAATGAGAAAAAGAACAGGGATTAATATAGTATTTAGATCTTACTAACTTATTGCTCCAATAAAACTGTCATCTTTCAATAACTAGCAGCGTAAGTCCTTTGGAGTTACCAACATTTTCCTCATTTGTTTCTGTTCCATTATGACAGTTAAACACTTGGGGCAGAAAAAAGAAATATCTAAAGAAAATAATTGTTATCAAAATCATGTTTTCTGCATACACGAAGTACACAGAATAGTCAAATTTATACAGACAAAGTAGAATAGCAGTTACAAAAGTTGAGGGGAGAGAGGAAAAGGGGAGATTTTGTTTAATGAGCACAGATTTGTTTTAGATAATGAAAAAGTTCTGGAGATGCACAGTGGATCATGATGGTTGCATGACAATGTTAACGTAACCAATGCCACTTAAGTTCCCTTCAAAGAGGCCATTGAAAAAATTAAAATTGTTCCAACCTACAATCCCTCTATTTTAAAGCACAAAACCAAATGAAGAATTCCTATCTTACACAGGGGTTCAGGTTTTCAAATTCTCATTCAAACTTCCATTCTGAAGGCTTAATCTTATATTAGTAATGACTGATATTTAGAAATAATTGGGATGTATTTTCTACATTTCTCTAAACACCTGCAGTTTACCAATTAGTATCTTTGAAAGATGAAGACTCCTTTCTATGGTCAAAATAGTATTACTTGGGGAAGCCGGGATGGCTCAGTGGGTTAAGTGCTCACTTTGCAGCGCCGGGGACTGAGAATCAAACCCCGGCCCTGGTCCGTGTGGACCCATATGCTGAACTGGGGGCTTCCCCCAGTTCAGTTCTCTCTCTGTCTCTGTACCTCTCTCTCTCTCTCTCTCTCTCTCTCTCTCTCT
>PVKE010035038.1:0-17212 GCA_004027555.1 Craseonycteris thonglongyai | reverse complement strand
CACTTTGCAGCGCCGGGGACCGAGGATCGAATCCCAGCCCTGACCCGTGCAGAACCATATGCTGAACTGGGAGCTCCACCAGTTCAGTTCTCTCTCTGTCTCTGTATCTCTCTCTCTCTCTCTCTCTCTCTAAATAAATACATAAATAAATAAATAAATAAATAAATAAATACAAATATATTAAAAAAAAAACTTAAGAAAAACTGTCACTCCTTTATTCTACTTAATATAGAAAGCTAAACATCTAATTTACTCTCAATAATTATAAAGATGACAATATAAGTTTACATTACACCACATATCATTTACTAATTAATAACACCAGAAATAAGTAATGTTAATGAAGGCCAAATTTATATTTGTTATTAAATATCAGTTGCCCTTGAAATAAATTTCAATCTCTGCAAGGTTAACTAACCAGTTCTTCAATACCCTTGAAGATCACAAATTCAGTCATTGTATGCAAAACAAGAATAAATATAATTGTATTTAGAAATGAGTTAACCTTTAAATTCTGTGCACTTATGAATAAATAATAAAATATATTTATATATTGGAGAGGAACAAGAGTCAAATTATTTAGACAAATATAACTTCATTTGAAGCACAAAAGGTACTGTATTTACATGTACATAATTTTGCATAAAACTAAATTTATGAGTGTTAACTTCTTTGTTCCTCATATGCTATACTGACTAAACTTATTCTATGTTAGTCAAAGAATGGAGTCAAAGCTATTAAGATAAAAATACCTCTTCTGCAATTATCCCTTTTCCTCCATCACCCCAATACCATCCCATATCACAAGGGAGTATTTATATTTCTAAGTCTATCATCATTTCGACATGTTTAATTTGGGTCTAGAATTCATAGTCCATATTTTTTATTAATCTACTGCACATTTATATCTAACATTATATTATGGTGGTACCTTTCAATATACAAGATAGAAATTATTAAAGAAACAACCCTATGCAGATTCTAACTTTAACCTTTTACTATGTTTGCTTTTTCAAAAATCTACCACATATCTAATTTTATTAATCCTTCAATTTGTCAGTATACTTTCTGCTAAATACTTCAGCATTCACATCAACTTGTAATTGATATTCATAGTTTTTTTCTTTTTGTGCTAACATTTACATAAAATGAAAAGCACTAATAAGTGTACATTTGTTGTCTTATTCATTAAATTTTTGCATACCTGTGTAATGCATAAGCCAATCAAGACATAGAACTTTCCATAATTTCCTCTTACATTTCCAAGTTACACCTTCCTTATTTTTAATAAAACATCCATTGTTTTCATGTCATTTTTATCACTGATTGTTTTTCTTTTGTTATAACTCCTGATGTAAATGATATCATACCGTATATGTATCTATGACTGCTCTTGTTCAGCAGATAGAGGTATGATAGATCAATCCAAAGATAGCTTGATGATAGATAGATTATAAACAGACAGACAAATATAGATAGATGATCGATTAAATAGACAGATGATAGATAAATAGATAGATAGACAGATAGATAGATATAGATAGAATAGATAGATATGTTGTTGTATTATCGGTAGTTCATTCCTTTCTATTGCTGAGTAGTACTTCATTGTATGAAGTAATGTAGTTTGTTTATTTATTCTCTTATTGGTGGGCAGCTGGCTTATTTCCACTTTGTACCTGTTGTGAATAAGAGTGTTATGAATACTGTTTTATAAGTTTTTAGAACAATTGTTTTCATTTCTTTTGGGTGTTTACCTATGAATGAAATGCTGGATTATAGAACAAGTATACAGAAGGAGATGTGTAGTGGTATCTTATTGTTTGACTATATATTTTATGTAATGTATAACCAAATTAAAAACTTCATGAACTACAAGTATAGAGAAAAATATAATATTGTATGTAATAGTGGTAACCACTGTTAACATTTTGGCATATGACTCACAATTTCTTCTCTCTCAATATATGAACATTTACACTTGGATTAATTTTTAATTAAAAATTATCCAAAAATATTAAGAACCAATTACTTACAGCAGTATAGTAGAGAGCAAAACAGAATTTATAAAGGGCTTACAATAAAAAATAAAATAAATGATTAACTCATACATATGTGTGTCAAGCAGAAAATTTGATGTGTATTAGTTTGAATTAGTTCATTTAATCTCCACATCAACCTCTTGAGGTAAAAATTAATACAGGTTTATATATTTAGACATGGAGCCATGTAATAGCAAATAAATGAACTCAAGAAGTCAGGACCCAGAGCTCTTGACATTAACCCTGTAGTAGAGATGTGCACCAGGATACCATGCACATGGTGCTTCTGGCGTTGTGCAAATTACATATGTGTGTGTGTGTATATATATATATATATATATATATATATATATATATATACACACACACACACATACACACACATACACACACATACACACACATACACACACATACACACAATTTGCTTTCATCTTAATAATACATAATACATATACCGGTAATACAGCCCTGCATAACTTCTGTTGGGAACTGTGCTTACCATACATATTTGAACATATATCTTTCAACTCATGTTATCTTGCTTCCTTTGGATAAATTTTTGCAGGTATAGTTGCTGGGTGAAAGAATATTCATATTGAAAAAAATTTGGACATAATTTGGGTATTCCTCCACAATGATGGAATTTATCCTCTTTCGTTTTTCAGGTTTTAGTTATTAAAAGCAATTATATATAAAACTGAGGAGGCATTCAAATTTTTGCATACATTTTTATTCCCTTGAAGTACTGCTAATAAAAATTGGCCTTAAATATTTAATTTGAATACCCGTCCAAATGGAGTAGCCATTTTCCAAGCCCCCCTACAATACTGGATGTTTTAAGTCCCTTTAATATTTGTCATTCAAATATTTGAAATTGACTTTTATTTAATGAACATTTCTTAGTTTTAATATCTTCACCAGGAAGTTAATATTTTCTTTTGGAAATCAATTGTTCATATGCTGGGTCTATTTTTAAATACAAGTATATGTACATGATTGTCATTCTTTAGTAAATCACAAGCATGAAACTACAATTTTAGTATTTTCTTCACACATTTTCAGAAAATTTTTTTACGTATGAAATGTGTAAATCTTAAATATCTTTTTTATATTTTTAATGTTTATAGAATTTATAGTAATGACTCCAGTCTAATATAACTAGTATACTGTTTATTAATATAACATGCAAATCATTTTAATAGTAGGTACGTTTCTCCTTTATTGACATCAATTACACCAAACTAATCACTTGTATCTGTAAAACAAGAAATAGAAAATAAAAAAATTAAGTTATATCATTCTAACTTCTATTGGACTCACTCATTCATTTATTTTTATTTAAAGCTGCTAAGAACTAGTGATTGTTTCCAGTGCTAGGCATATAGCAATTAAAATTAAAATAAAAAAGTGAAAAGACTCTCTGGAGATTCAAGTTGGTAAATAAATAAATTATATAGTAGCTAATAAGGTGTGTTAAGTGTTCCAGAACAACAAAACAAAACAAAACAAAAAGCAAACAAACAAAAAAAAAAGTAAGAAGAGTAAAGAATTCTGATGAGAGGTGGAATTGTGGTAGGATTGCAATTTTAAATGGGGAACATCAGGAAAGAACTCACCAAGAATAATTTTCTGGCAAAACTTGAAGGAAGTACTTTATAAGATAAGTTTATAAAGTAATGGTTTGGCTTAATAATCTACCTGTCCAGATCTTTGCCATCTCCCTGGTGTTTATGTGGGAGACAAGTGTGCCTCTAGGTGACAATATATGTCAAGTTGTTTTATTAATTCTGCATTTAGAGAGCAGTATAATGCCTTTTAAATTCTGTAAGATTCATCAGATGGAAGAAATGAAAGAAATGTACGTTTGTGGTTATGCTATAAAAATAGTGTAATTATAAAAACTCCAAAACTTTCCCACATGTTTTTTAATATTTATTTGATTGTTTTCACAGAGAGAGACAGAGTGAAGGGGGGGGGGCAGAACAATCTTCATAGTTATACGTCATCATTTTCGACATAGTTTCATTCCACACAGTTCGGCACTAGCCGCACAGGGCAGAAAGTGGGCCAGGGTTCTCCCACATGGGAAACATGCACCCAGTTAGAGCCAAATTGAGGGTCTCCCACATGGAAAGAGTACCACAGTTCAGCACATGGGTCTGCTCTGGCCAGAGCCAGGAATAGGATTCAATCCTCAAACCCCAGGGCTGCAAGGCGAGTACCTGCTGAGCCATCCCAGCATCCCCCTCTCATATGTTTTAAGGTACAACATTTATAGAACAGGTATTGCTTTTCTTGTTTAAATGAAAATTTTTGTTTTCTATGAAACTGTTATGGAATCTCAGTAGAAATCTGTTTTTACTAAGAACGTGTACAGCATTCTAACAAATCAATTTGTTATGAAATATCTTTTTCAAATTAAAATGTGAGTACTACTTGCAAATTCATCATACTCCATTGTATACATTAAGACACTTAGCAAGTTCAAGTGGTAATTTTAAAGATAATATACTCACATATTACTAAAATCATGCCATCAATTGTCCAGTATTTTAGAAACTATAACAATAGTAAATTTATCTTCTTTTGTTTTTCAGGTTTTAGTTATTAAAAGCAATTATATATAAAACTGAGGAGGCATTCAAATTGTTGCATACATTTTTATTCCCTTGAAGTACTGCTAATAAAAATTGGCCTTAAATATTTAATTTGAATAAATCTCTAATCTCACTTATGCATCCCTGTGAAATTCTATGGGTTTATTTATAATACACTAAATATTCTGAAATAAAATACTACATCATTTCTGTACACTTGAGATATACTGATTGTAATTTTTCTAAAATCTACAAATTAAAATTAGTTTACTTAAGTGCAACATATTGTTTGTTTTTCTCATTCTGCTCTGAAAAATGCCTGACAATTCCTCTGTAAAGGTAGAGTTTGCAAGCTTTCTAAGACAATTGAACATGTAGGAAACAAATCCCCCACTCCCAAAAATTGGAAAGCTTTCAAATAAATGAATATGAATTACATTTTTCACTTAACTCATTTAAAACATACAAATTATATTCAAGCAAACACCATGTGCTACTTGACAGAACACAACACTGCCTATAAGTAGTCTCACCTAACTATGAATTTATAGAAAATATGGACAGGGGAATCTATTAAATAACACCACAAGGAGGCAATCATCAGAATCCAGACTGTGGGAACATATACTGGAGAAAAAATAAATAAGAAAATAAATTTATCCATCATATAATTTGCAAGAAAAGGAGAGAGATGGAAAATGATAGGTTTTAAAAAGACTTACTCTGCATACTTTGTTTTGATCACAACATGAATGAACAAACTTTTAATAAATTGACATTTATGGGGTATTTAGAAATATAAACACTAGCAGAATATTTGATAAAATTATTAATTTTGGTAGCAGTAAAAAAGATACAGAAATTACATATATATATAATTATTAAGATATATATATATATTTTTTGTAACAATTTAGAGCTTCAATTAAGATATTTCCTGGTGGAGTTGTACAAAGTCTGGGGTAATAGGTCAGGATGTGCAATAAACAAGATTGTCTGGAATTGATAATTATTGAAATGTTTAAAATTTGATAAACATATATGAACTGTTATTCTTAATGAATCAGAATATAAAAGAAACTATCCTCTTTTTATTTTATTAGATTCAGTTACCAAATCTGTTTTGCATGAAATTGATTTTTAAGATAATTTCACAGTTTCACATATCACTAAAACAGCAAGAACCACTTTGCCTCTGTCACAATTGGGAAATTTTCAACAAGCTGATAAATGGGAAGGTAACTGCTGAAAAGAAAGTCATTGCTATAGCATCTAGCCCCAGAACATCACCAGCTCACTATGAAACTACTTGGCCTATAATCCACCTCTTTCCCCATATGGCTAAGTTCTATGTCAAAATTTCTCATAGATGCACTTAACTGACAGGCTGGGAATATAACTACAAAAGGGCATTGATGAAATGTAATTTTTAGTTTTCCAACTAATAGGGTTTCCATGCTAGAATAAAATATTAAGTAGGCCAATTTATACATCAATGTGTATCAATATCTGTATCTATGTGTATCTATGAGTTAATTAAATAATAAGAAAATAAACATTAATTATGTGATGCATTCTAATTTCAAATAACCTCACTATCTTCATGGACAAAACCTGGAAAGAATTAATTTATGAAATTCGTCTAGTTGAAAACTTTTGGAAGGTCATTCAAAATAACAATCATTATTACAGAATAATATCTTGTGTTATATGTTACCTTATCATTTTATTTTAAAGTGATTTTACTTAATTATAACTCATGCTCATCACTATTCATTTACAAAAATGAAGTTGGACTAGTCACTCTAAAATCTATTTTCCGTATGAGAACAGAGAGGCATTAAAACTTTCAAAGTAGCTTGCTTTATCTACTTGTACCTTAGTAGCTCTAGGTTACTAGAACACTAAAACAGAACTCTTTGTCCTAAAATGTGTGTGTATTTTTTTTACATATGGGGAAACGTACATTTATCTACTAAAACCCCGCTGTCCAAGCTGGCTAATTTCAAACAAAATTTCAGAATATGAAGTTTAGTCTATAAGGAAAAACTAATTTGAAATGTATGAACTGCAATAAATAGAAAATAAACAATATTACACTGAAAAATTTTATAAATTTTAGAACATGAGTATAGAACATGAGTATAATTGTAAAAGATTAGAGTGAATATAAAATTTTCAATCCAAATCTGAGAATATCTGGTGGAACTCTCTTATCTATGACCGAATGTCTTGCTCTTGAAGCCCTATTTTTTTCCATTTGGAAAAAAGAAAAAGTGAATTTTGAACTTTAAGTAAAGCCAGCAATTTGAAATTTAAAATTTAGTCAAATTTTGGTAGATATTCAGCAAGAAATGTCTTGTCCTTCCCCTCTGCTTACCCAAGCACCAGGACAGAAATGCTATTTCAACTATGGTCCTGTGGGCTGACACTGTTTTTTATGTACTCACTGACCTTGACTCTGAGACAGTTTTATTTCAGTTCATTGATATAACAGATGTGTTGTGAGGAAAGAGCAAATAAGAGAACCTCTGTCCAAGCCAAAGGGGCTGCTAATTCTCAGATTTAGCTAGAGCCATTGCAAGAAACTTGCCAGATCTTTTAATATTTAAAGAAGGCAGAAAAACAATCATTTCTTTGTAATAAATGTTCAAATGTTGTCTTACAATTAAAAATAATAATAATAATTATCTATACAGAACATGTAAAATCTATATAGGAATTGCTGTTGGTGACCAGGATGCCTGTTCATGGTATCTGATATCTTATTACATTTCCAGATATCTGAATCTAATTTTTACAGTTAATAATGTATTCTGGATTGATGTTAAATTTAACACTGAAAAGAAAAGTGTCTTCTTGATACTGCTAAAGTATTTCTTCTTACAAGCTGTGATCTATGTTCCTTGAGTTTCAATCATTGATCTCACTAGCAGTTATCTGTTACAGTTATCTCTTATTAAGATTAAATGGTTTAGAAGAATTAATGCCACTTCTTCCCAATTATAGCTACCATTTCCTTACGGAACATGTAAGATTTTCAATGAAAGAATTGTTTTTGAAATATAATTTATGTTTCAACTTAATCATGAAAGATTTAAATCCATAGGCATACCTCTGTTCCCTCTAAAAATCGTTACAGAAACAGCAAAGAAGTGTTTTTAAATATTTATTTTATTTTTGAGAGTTGAAAGAGATAGAGATAGATAAATAGATAAATAAGATAGATAGACGATAGATAAATAGATAGATAGATAGATAGATGATAGATAGATAAATGATAGATAGATAAATGATAGATAGGTAGGTATGTAGGTAGGTTAAAAAAAAAAGTGAGAGAGAGATGGGTTTACAGCCCAGAGCAGTCTCTATAGTTATACATCATTTATTTTGGACATAGTTTCATTCCACAGAGGTGGATGGGGGCCATTGCGGGTAGACAATGTATAAAGTCAGAAAATATTATAAGAAAATTTAATAGAAAGAGGAAGTTTGTGATAATTCCTGCAAAGTAGAAAAAAGAAAGTGATCGGACACTGAAATAAACAAAAGACTGAACTCTAATCTAGAAGGCCAACTATCCAATGGTAAGGTTTCAAGACATGTCAAACAAAGGAAATGAATGGAACTATATTACAGAAGCAATAAAACAGAAGAATGTTTTTGGAATTCAGATTGAAATAGCTATGATTCAGAAAAATCAATTAAAATAGAATTAAACAAAGACCACAACCATAAAATTTTAGATAACCAAATAAGGTAAAATAAAATCTCATTTTCATTTATAGTTTTAACAATTATCAGCTAATCACAAATCTTCTCATCTATACCTCCACCACTTCTTGCCATCCTGTATTATTCTATTATTATTTGCAACATCTTTATTAAGATATAATTTACATTGAAATTCACTTGCTATAAAATAAAACTCATTAAATGTCAGTAAATTGTAGAGTTCTACATATTCCAGTTTAAGAAACTTTCCACTACTCTCAAAAGATCCTTCAATGTCATTTGTAACAATTCTACTATCAAAAACCCTAGGCTGGCTGTCTATATGTTTGCCTTTTTTGGATATATCATATAAAAGGAAGAGTACAAGTACTTCTTTTTTTGTATATGCCTTCTTTCGCTGACCAGAATTCATACTGTAACATGTATCAGTGCTTTATCTTTTTATTGTTGAAAAGTGTTTCATTTTACAGATATACTACATTTTTCTTTTCCACTTACCATTTGTGGATATTGGGCTATTATGAATATCGCTCCCATGAACATCTGTATACATGTCTTTACACGGAGATATTTTAATTTCCCTCAGGTATATTCCTAAAAGTGAAAATACCAAGTTTTATGTTATATTTATGTTTAATTTTATAAGAACCTGATAATTTTATTGAAATGGTAGTATCATTTTATATCCCTAAGCAATGTAAGAGGGTTCCAGTTTCTACATTTCTTTGTCAATCCTTGGTATTGTCTCTATTTTCAGATGACATAATATTATATATAGAAAACCCTAAATACTACACCATAATCATCATCATCATCATCATCTTAGAAGTAATTAACAAATTCATTAAAGATGCAAGATACTAAATCAGTGTACAAAAATCAGTTACATATCTTTATACTATCAATGAATTATTGGGAAAAGAAATTTAAGAAATAGTCTCTTCTTCAATAACAAAAAAAAACAACTTAGAAATAAATTTAACCAAAGAGGTAGATCTGTACAACAAAAACAGTAAGACATTAATGAAAAAAAACTAAAAAAAAACACAAATAAATGGAAATATATTGCATGATCATGGAGTAAAATTAATATTGTTAACTGCTCATACTACACAAAGTGATCTATAGATCACTTTTAGAAAGTGAAATAACACTGTGGAGTCAATATTTTAGTATTGAAAGAGAATTTAAAAATCACATAGTTCAAGGCCACAAGTTATCTTAAGACAAAACTAAAGTCCATGTTTTTAAAACTTTTTATCTTAATGTTATTATTAGAATTCACATCTTGTTGATAAATATTTATTAATTATTATACTACCAAGTCTCTTAAACTGGAGGTGTGGAATTGCAGTAAAATAAATCAACATGCTTAATTCAGAATATTAGTTACATCCATTCTAAAAGTTATTTAGCAAGTAGTATAATACTGGTTCACTTGGAAGTAGAATTAAGTGGTATTTTATTCATTTTCTCTTTGTGCATTTCATTCTTGTTTAAATTTGATACAAAAAACCTGGGATATTTTGAGATTTTTAATAAATGGATTCTTTTTAAAGGAGGAGAAAATAATCATATTAGCTGCTTTTTGCTTTGAAAAGCTGCTCCAGTGTGAGTCATAGAACTTCTTCATTAATTTCAACTCTTAGGAAATTGGAAAGTCTGGAGTTAAGTATAAAAACTGGCCAAACCAATACGGATGCTGTAATGTAGCTTGATACTGAATCTTTAAATCACCAACTCAAACTTTTTTTTCCTAATTATGTTTGCAGTTTACACATAAATTGAGCTTGGATAAGTAACACCTATAAAATATTAGCATATTTCATTTATTAGTTTTTGCATGGTAGGAAAAAAATATTGAAAATGTTTCAAGACATAATGCTTGTTTCATTTCTTTTTTTTTTTTTTTTTAAATTTATTTATTTTTATTTTTATTTATTTTTGACAGAGAGAGAGAGAGAGATACAGAGACAGAGAGAGAACTGAACTGGGGGAGCTCCCCAGTTCAGCACGTGGGTCCGCACGGGCCGGGGCCGGGATTCGATCCCTGGTCCCCAGGTCTGCAAAGTGAGCGCTTAACCCACTGAGCCGTCCCGGCTTCCCTGTTTCATTTCTTATTTGTATATTTATGTGTGCCTTAGTGAATATCATAGATAGTCTTCAATTCTTTTTCATTTTATCAATTAGCATCCATCAACTTATTAAGTAAAAATATGTCATCCAGAGGATATATAGAAGTAACATTACTATCTCCTATATTTTCATACACATACGTGGGTCTGACCTAATGGTTTCAGAATTTATTTGGAACCCAGGTATGTGGCAAAATTGAAGGAGCTGATACAGCATGATGCTCTCTAGAATTGTTTCTGTTGTATGAAGATAAATACTTGAGGTCTTGGTATATTTAAGCATAATTACTACTGATCTTTAAAAATGCTGAGAATGAGAATGACAAAGTATTATAGCTCATTCATTGCAGAGGTCTACACCGGATTACAAAGAACAGAAATGCTAAAAGCAGGAGTTTCCAAAAGATTAATAAATGATATGTATCTGACCTGATTGCATACATACAACATAAGAACTAAATTTAATTTAAAATGGAAAATCGTATACATTTAAATTTGCTTAAGTTTCTATATTTTCCTGAGAAAACTGTAATTGTCTAGGATTATTTAGATTGAAGTTTTTCAATCCCTCATGACAATTTATATGATCAAGACTTTCCAAAAGGATTACAAATATAACCACATTTTCAAATTCCTCCGCTGATTACAGATCTGTCAATTTTCCCATGGTACGTTCTGATAGTTTTATCTTGGCATGAACAGTTTGAAGTATTTAACACAAAGGTTTTCATAAAACATAATTATGATGTTGTAGATTGGCTACTAAATAAATCAATAATCTTATGTGAATACTTATGTTTCAAATATTTTTTTAAGAGATGTGATAAATATTTTAAAAAAAGACATTGTAACACAATAGTTGTAATTGTTCTGTGTCTCTTAAAGTGATTGATTCTGTACATAAATCTTTCTCAGAAAATCCATTAGCCTTTTTTGTATTGATTAGATAGATGTAACAAAAATCCACAGCACATAAATATTAACAACATCTTTCAATCATTTTGGCTGATATTCTTGAAAATAGTAAAAGTTTAAAATGAAAATGACTTTATTTCCTAAAGAAATGAAAATATAATTTAATCTTTGCTAAACAAGAATCATTTACTAGATGCCGTATTGGATGCCAGCTTGTAGTGATAAGAAAAACTGTATTTCCCATGAATAATTAAACCAAACTAAACAAAAACAAAAAAACTTCTCGTATCATGTAAATATGGTACTTTTTTATTTTGAAGCCTTTATGAAACTGACACACATTAAACATTTAAGGTGATTTGCAGAAAAATTTAAAAAATGCATTTAACTTGTAATTATAAGTATGCAAAAGAAGAAAAAATAAACTAATAATTACATAAACATAAAAATATTGAAAGCAACACTTAAATGTTTTTAATATGCCTTTAGCTTACATGTATAAGATCCTGTCTTTGTTGTTCAATGAACTGTAATGTTAGCATTTAGTGTATATTTACTAAATCATCATAATGAATACAAAACAACTAAGGTAATGTTTTTTGTTTTGTTTTTTCGCAATTCAGAATTATATGCTTTGGGCAGTAACACAAATTTTCTATCTTGCTGCACTTTCGACCTTTTCTTGATGCCTTATAGCTTTTGGTTTCATCCATTTTCTTAAACAGCTGGTCTTCAAAAGTATTCTAGTCTATATGCAAGTATCTTGCATCTTGCAGGTATGGCATCTAACTTAAAGAATATCTAAAGCCACAAAATCAAGTGTTATATTTATAAATCCTGAGTAGCAATCCATTTATATGATTGCAAAACAGAATTTTTGGCAAATGAATATGATCCATTGTTTAATATTCCTTGTCTTTAAATTAGTCACTGATAAATTTCAAAATATATGTATGATGATAATAATTCACCGCATAAGTTCTAGTCATTTGTTCTGGTCACCAGGGAATGTTCTGAGGCAAACACAAACTGGTTTTATCACATTGGTACATTTTTCTACTCATTAAACATCATTAAAACATGCAAGTTCTAGCTCCTGCTGAAAAAAAAGAAAAAAACAAAGAAGAAATATCAAAGCATTCTTTTCCATATCAAAGCCTTTCAGTGAATAGAACTAGGACTCATGTATATTTATACACATATCTATTTCTATCCACCATTCCATACACAGCAATATATAATATTATTATAGGCTGAAATGTGTCTGCCTCACCAAATTCCTATGTTGAACTTCTAATCCCCAGTACCTCAGAGTGTAGCTGTATTTGGATATTATTAAGGTAAAATAAGGCCATTAGAAAGGATCTTAATCCAACCTGACGGATGACCTATAAGAAGAGAAAGTTTGGGCATACTGAGACAACAGGGATGTGTGTGCTAGAAAGAAAGGTCATGTGAGGACACAAAGAGAAGGCAAGTCACGGAAGAGGCCTCTGGAGAAATCAAACCTGCTGATACCTTGATCTAGGACTTTTAACTTCCAGAATTGTGTGACAAGTGAATGTTCGTTATTTTAGTGGCAGCCCTAGCAAATTAACACAAATAAGCTATTACCAATTCCACAGAGTTCTTTCTTTCTTTCTTTTTTATTTTTCTTTCAATATATATAATTACCTTTTTAGACAGTAAAAAATCTGGCTGCCATTATGCTTAACATATTTACATAGTTTATAAATCCCCTTATGAAACAAATCTCTGATATCTGCCTTCACACTTTTCACTTTTAAAAAAAAAGTTTATTTTATGGTTTTTTACAGTGACAGAGAGAGACAGAGGCAGAGAGAGACAGAGAGAATGGGGAGGGCCCAAAGCAGTCTCCATAGCTATATGTCATCAGTTTTTCAACATGGTTTTGTTCTACACCAATGGGCAGGGCCATGCAGGGTAGAAACTGGGATGGGGGCCCCCTGCATAGAAGGCATGTCTGCTCGAGCCAGGGGCCCATCTGTGGAGCAAGAACCGATCTGGGGGCCTCCTGCGTGGGAAGCACCCCAGTTCAGCATATGGGTCTGCACAGTCCAGGGCAAGGATTCGATCCTCAGTCCCCAGGGCTGCAAAGCCAGCACTTAACCCACTGAACCATCCTGGCTTCCCCACCTTTCACTTCATGAATGCTTTCCTCACCCTTTGGGACTCCAGCACAGCACTGTGTGAGGATGTCTTCCTCACCCTGCTGGGCTCTGTTACCTCATGCTGCACCAATTCTGCTGGGAACTTCCATTTACCCTGCTCAGGCTCTATTAATCTACCTTAGTACCCTGACTCTGATACCTCATGCCAGGCCACAAACACCCTCCCTACCCCACTTATTCTGTGACACCTTGCCAAAAATACCGTGCCCCTTCTTATCACCTCCCTTAGCCCAAAATTGTCATAAATGCCTCTTTTGCACTGTATCACCAGATATACTTAGGGTTTACTTATTTAATAAGAGAAAGTAAGGAAAGGGAGAGGAAGAAAAGAGCTAAAACTCCATTTTGGAGAAGTATATAACTTTATTTTTAATTGTTATATTTATTAAGGTGTTTGTTATATGGTGGATGCACAATAAGAATTTATTGAATGGTTGCAATAATGGTTAATATAAAATGGAATAAACATTGCTAAGAGTGTCAATTAAAGTGGAGTTGGAAGGCCATTGAGAAAGTGAGGCCTGCATACATCTTGTCTCTCAGTTCTTGGAATTATCTCTGTTGTTGACTTGATTCTAAACTCACCTCAAGGTCAAACAACAGACATACTAGATCAATAAGTGCTACATGGACCATATACTGACTTTACTTCCTCCTCCTCATGGTGATCAGACCACCTGATTTCTTCACCTTGAAAGGAACCAATCCATTTCTACAACCAGCATTCTCCATTTATACAATGGGACTAACTACTCACAACTGATTTAGCCAACATCCTTCATTTACATGGAGGACCTTAATGAGAACAACTCTTACAGTTTTAACATTTATAAACCCTGCCTTTCTTTTTTCCTTTTGGAGCACTCCTTAAGTTATTTGAATCTGACCAGATTACAATAATTCTTTTGCTTAAATAAACACTTTTCATTTTTTATTACAACCTAAGTACCTTTACTTTGTTAACTGTTGAATGATGAAGATTGTTAATTTTTTTATATATATTTTATTTAATTAATTAATTAATTAATTAATTTTTGACAGATAAAGAGAGAGAGAGAGTTACAGTGACAGAGAGAGAACTGAACTGGGGGAGCTCCCAGCTCAGCACATGGTTCCGCACGGGCCGGGGCCGGGATTCGATCCTTGGTCCCCGGTGCTGCAAAGTGAGCACTTAGCCCACTGAGCCATCCCGGCTTCCCCTGTTAATTTTTTAATACTAGAATATTCCAGGTTATACTGGAGTATATACTATCATCTACTTTAATCTATTTGTGATCACTTTTGTGATTTGAAATTTTACTCTCCTGCTATGGTCTGAATGCATACATCCCCAGCCCCCTGAAAAAACTAATATGTTGACCACCTAATGTAAAACACTTAATGATGGCATTAGGAGGTAGGACCAAAAGGAGGTGATTAGGTCATGAGTGTAGGGCCCTCATAAAATTGATTAGTGCCCTTATAATAAGAGGCTCCAGAGTGACAGCTCACTCCTCTACCATGTGGTGACACAATAATAAATTTGAAACTAGGAAAAAAGTTCTCACTCAACCATGCTGGCACCCTGATTATGGACTTCCAACCTTTAAACTGTAAGAAGTAAATTTATATTTATAAGCTATCCAGGCTGAGGTATTCTATTATAGCAGCTTGAACAGACTAAGACAGAAAATTAATAGTGGGAAATGCTGGTTTTGTAGTAACAAATACTTAAAAATATGGAGGCAGTTTGGAACTGAGTAATGGGTAGAGGCTGGGAGAGTTTGGAGGTAAGGGCTCAGATGGGGAAAAGGAGGGCTGAAGAGAGAGACTCTCTTCTATACAGAACATCTAAGTGGTTGTGAACAGAATGTTGGTAGGAAGGTGGATTGGTAAAGAACTTCTGATGAGATCTCTGACATAAATAAGTGCTGGAAACTGGAGTGAAGGCAATTTTTGACACCCAGTGGCAAAGAGCTTGGCTGAATTGTATCATTCAGGGTTTTGTGGAAGGCAGAACTTATGAACAATGAAATTGGCTATTTGGCTGAGAACATATCTAAGCAAAGTGTTAAAAGAGTACCCACATTCTTCTTGACAGCTTATAGTAAGATGTGAGTAGAGAGGAATGATTTACACACGATTATTAATCAAATAAGAAGCAAAATTTAAAGATTTGGAAAACTCTGTGTCTATTTGTATTAAAGGGACCTAAAAAGCTTGTATGGGAAAGAACATGAAGACTGTAGCCAAATTTGATAAGGACAATATTTTGGTTTGGCCATCTCAACAGAAACTAGGAGCTATTATTCATGACAATGAAAAAATTACCCTGGAAGCTCTTTAGAGATCCCCAGAGGTATCTCCCATGACAGGTGAAGAGTGCAAAGGTCTATAGCAGGGGTGGCCAACTTTTCTGTATATAACATCTACTTTTTATCTTAAAAGTGTGTCACGATCGACTTGTTGTCATAGGCGTAGTCTAAGGGGCAAGAAGGGATGTGAAATGCATACTATGTTTATACACTGTGTTTCAGTATAAGGTGCATTCCAGTGAGGTATGGGTAGATCAGTAAAATATATGTTCAAAACTATTTTTTATTCTTTAAATCACTTATTAAGTTTTCGAGATATAGGCTCATGAAGAAAATAAATTTCCAGACCCAATTTTTGATAGCAGCATTCCGTACATGAGGTACCTAAAAAATTCAATTTCCCGACACTTTTTCAAGATAGATTTTTACTAACTTAAAATGCAATTTAATATTTTTATCAAGTGCAATGTATAAGTTGTTGTACTATTTGTTCGTAAATATGAAAAAGTTGTTATAAAAATGCACAGTATGGCTGATAATTTGATTTCAATATTTCACTTTTGCGGTTGTTTTTGGGCCAGGAAAATTTATCATGAAAGAATAATATGACTTACTTTTTGCTAATCTATCAATAGCTCGCTGAGTACACCTCGTACTGAAATATAGATATACGGCTTATCTACCTACGTAAGAAACAACAACAATAATTATTTAAAGGGCCAAAAAACTCATGTCCAGGGGAATTAAAAGAACATGGATAATTATTAACAATATTTATTAATTCAAAGTAGCTACAGATAAATACAGATTTAGAATTTACTTTGTTGCCTTAACATTAATGGGAAGACGGAGTTTGTATGTCTCTAACCAAGGAATCATAATTAGGTGTATATCCTGACAAAGATAATAATAATGAGTCTTCAGTATGAGAATCAGTCAGGACAGAACGTTATTTAGTCTTCGTTAGCTTCAAGTATGAAAATGCCCATTCACATAAGTATGTAGATCCGAAACCAGAATAGATATATTTGCTACATTTGGTAATACTGGGATACTTTTCTCAGTTGACGTAGTTCCAAAAATCTTCTTCAAATTTTCTGGCTTGTAAGATTAAGTCAGTTCGTAAAATTATAATTTCATTTTCTAATGCCTTTTGATCCATATGAAATATGTCTGAAATTTTTTGGCTAATGCGTTTCACACTTAAATCTTTTTTAAAAGGAAAAGATATAAATTCCACAATTTCTTTAATTTTTTCAAAATCCTGGAATCTTACCTCAAAATCTTCAATTACTTTTT
>PVKE010035037.1:0-17078 GCA_004027555.1 Craseonycteris thonglongyai | reverse complement strand
CAGAGAGAGACAGAGAGAAGGGGGAGGGCCCAGAGCAGTCTCCATAGTTGACATTAGTGTTCCATATAGTTTCACTCCACAGGCGGGCACAGGGCTGCGCAGGGCATGTGGGTCCGCATGGGCTGAGGCCGGGACTCGATCCTCGGTCCCCGGGGCTTCAAAGAGAGTGCTTAACCCGCTGAGCCATCCCAGCTTTCCCAAGTTACTCAACTTTTATAGCTAATTTGATATAATGTGAAAGGATATTGATGCAGGATAAATTAGCAAGACTCTGGGAGGCCTGCTAACCATGCTGCCCATACCTAAGAAATGCAGATGTAACCCTGGGGCTTCTGACTCCCATATCTAAGAAATGTAAATGTAACCTTGGCCTTCTAGAAGAAGGTACCAGATGGGATGGGATGGGAGGACACCAAGGCCACCTAGACCCCCTTCTGGTTTATTTCAAAACTCCCTAAACTCAATCATCCAGGCATGTCAACCCAAAAGATAAGAACAAAAGTCTTAGATGTAATAAAAAGTATAAAAACAGTGACTTGTAGTCTTAACACTGGCATTCCACTTTCGGGTGTCCTCCCTCATTTCGAGAGCTTTCCTTTCTTCCAATAAATTTCTGCTAACCTTTCCTGTGGAGTCCGCATCCTGTCTTCGAGTGCGCAAGACAAAGAACCTCCAACCGACACACATCAATTTTCCTGTTTCAATATGACACTATTTTGTAGCATTGTTATTATAAATGCTTAAGCAGAATCTGAAATACAAGGTAGAGCAACATATTAAATAAAAGATAAAACTCACATGTAAGAACAAACTATGCAAGCAAAAGACATCCAGGAATATGAAAAAGAAAAATGTTAGTATTTCCCTCTTTGCTGACTTTTCATCACTTTATTTGCACCAGTTCAACTGTTTGTTCATATAGCTAATACCATGGTGCTGGCCTGGTGATGGATAATTCTTCTTAGGTAAAGTTGGCTTTTTAAAAGAGAAGTTTATGATAAAATTAAGAGGAAAGTATTAACATCTTAGAAATTGGTATTCTTATATTTTTCATCTGAAGCCAATAGATGTGACCAACTGGCAAGGTAACTGCCTTTGATCTCTCTCCCAAGTTCACCACAATACTTGTTGAGAGTGATTGGTTCCCCGTGGCATAAAGCCTGTACCAGAAAACCAGCTCAGACAGTGCACAGGTTAGCACTGTTTTTCAGCAGCCATATAGACAAGCAGCCAAGCCTATGGAGTCAGGCAGCGTGGGGTTGAATCCCAATCACTGTGGTCAAGTGATCTCAAAGGTTACTTAAGCTCCCTGTGCCTCCATTTCCTCATCAACTAAAGAAGATAATCATAGTACCTAATTGGGGTTGTTGCAGGAATTAAATGAGTTAATGACTTTGAAGAGGTTGGAAGAGCCTGGTACCTAGTAAACACTATTTGAATATTTGTTAAAAAAATTTTAAGTCTCCTTTAGATCATTCCCTGCCAACAGTAAGAAGTAATGTAGATCTCTTCCTGTTTAAAAACCAAATTTCTTAGGAGTCACCCAGGAAGTCTCCCTAATAGCCTGAGGGACGTCTTGGAGTCTCAGCTCATTTTAAAGCAAAGAGACAGAGTACTCAGAGCCCAATAAATGTTAACCAAATCTTTTCAAGTGCAGATTATCAACTGATCCTTTCTCAGAAGCCAGGTAAGGCCCACAACAGTGACCCTGCAGAAATCTACTAAATTTAATTTTATATCAAAAAGTCCTTAAGCTTATAACAGTAAGGTATAACTTGTCTTAATTGTATAACATAACCAGTAGTAAGTCAGAAGTAAGTTTCACTTAACTGCTTTGTTCTACATTTATTACCACCAAGTATTCCTTTTATTATTTTCTATCCACTAGAGATATAATATTTTTAAAGATTTATTTTTATTGTTTTTTGACAGAGAGAGAGAGAGACAGAGAGACAGAGAGAGACAGAGAGAAGGGGGAGAACCCAGAGCAGTCTCCATAGTTAGCAGCATTAGTTTTCCATATAGCTTCACTCCACAGGTGGGCACGGGGCTGGTAAGGGCAGGAACTGGGCCGGGGCCTCCCACATAGGCCCTGGAAAGAACTGAACTGGGGGCACTCCCCAGTTCAGCATATGGGTCCGCATGGGCCAGGCCCGGGATTCGATCCTCGGTCTCCGGGGCTGCAAAGTGAGCACCTGCTGAGCCATCCCAGCTTCCCGAGATATCATATTTTTAAATATTAGTGTATCAAACTAAATAAGTTAAGTTATAACTACTAGTTTTGTATGTGTATTAATCCGAAATATATTACTGAGATTACAGTTACAATAAAAAAGAAAAAATGTACTTTTTTAATATTTAATGCAGGGAAGCCAGGATGGCTCAGAGGGTTGAACGCACGTTTTGCAAACCTGAGGTCCAGAATTGAATCCTGGCCTGTGCAGATCCATACACTGAATTGCGGTTTGGCTTTCACCTGGGCAAGCCTCCTGTGTGGGAGGCCCCCGGCTCACCCCTGGCTTGTGGGGGCGTGTCTCCCATGCAGGAGGCCTCCAGCCTGGTCCCTGCCCTGTGCAGCCCCATGCCCACTGTGGAATGAAACTACGTAGAAAACTAATGACATGCAACTACGGAGACTGCTCTGGGCCCTCCCCCTTCTCTCTCTCTCTCTCTCTCTCTCTCTCAAAAACAATACAAAATAAATAAATCTTTAAATATTTAATGTGATAGATGATTTGGTCTTTGCTAAGTGAGGATAAACAACACCTTTAAGTTAAGCTGTCCAGCCTGTGACCTGCAGGCCATATGCAGCCCAAGATAGATTTGAGTGTGGCCAATGCAAATTTACAAACTGTCTGAAAACATTATGAGATTTTTCTTGCCTCTTTTTTTTTCTTTTTAGCTCATCAGCTATCATTAGTGTTAGTATATTTTATGTGTGTCTCAATACAATTCTTCTTCCAATGTGGCCCAGGGAAGCCAAAGTGTTGGATACTTCTTGCTTTAAGTAGTTTAAATTTGCTCACATTGATAAAATAAAAATCTTTTTTTTTTTTTTTTCTGTGAACTGTGAAAAATAGGAGTGAAAGAAAATAATACATGCAAGGGCTATCCAGAAACTATCTAGCCATGCAATATAAAAAATGGAGGCTTTTATGACTGGATTTTATTTTCTGGACAGCCCTCACAGAATCTCACTTATATGGTGGCTGAGGGTTCAAACCTCCATTTTACAATCACTGATTAAATATAGTAATTTTTTATAATTAAATCCATGGTCTCAGCATCTGAGATTCAGTTAAAATTGTTAGATTGCCTAATAATGCTTAAACAGTTGAAACTTTTTAACTTACATAATTACAAAATAGATTGTTTAAAAGTTGGACATTAACATGATTCATAAAATGGAATATAATCCAAAACAATTGTTGTGATACAGAAACTTCTCTTACAAAATCCAATTTTCCCACTGATTTCCATTATAAATACGCTCAGAGTTCTGAGAAAAAATATTACCGGTAGTTCCTATATATTTTTAAGTCATGTTAAAGACATTTAAAAGTAAGTCACATTTGAGAGCAAACACAATCACCTTAAAGCTGGATTTTAACAATCACATGTATATGTATATTTGAAATAATACTGAATTTCACCATAATACTGAATTGTAGTAAAAATTTTAAAAGAAAACTATAATAATGATAACAATCCCTACTTCAGCAATTGATCCAAATTTCATACTCATCTCAAAGTGCCTTAAGCATTTCATCCTAAATTCAAGATCATTCTTTCATATTATAAGAATGCCCTGTAGCATTTTTACTTATTCATATAACTTTTCTATCATTTTCACAACATCCCTTTGGGGTAGGTATGGCAAGTATTATGTCATTTTGGGATGAGGAAACTAAAGTGCAGTGAGAAATTACATGGTATTAAGGTAACAAAGCTGGGAATAGAGCTAAGAAGTTATTAGCATAGTTCAGCACCCTTTCCACAAACGACACCAGCTCATGTCTTCACACAGTTTACTCTGCCTGTGGGGGAAAACATCTTATTTTAAATGTTTCTAGAAATAAAACAGGCAATCTCTCTTCCAAACTTTATTTACTGACTCTGTCTCAGACATCTGCAGCAGGACCTATATAAATTGTACTACATGGTACAAAAAATTAAAGCCCAGCTTTCTAGTCCTCACTTGTAATCAGTTGGTGAGTCAAAATGAGAAAATTAATAGATTATGTTTGTATTATCCATTCCTTTTCTCAGCTAGAGGGAGGCTTATTCCAGATTGCTAATTTTGCTTTAATGGGAATCTGAGCTGCCAGATGATACATACAGCCCCTGCCTGGCCCTGAGGAGACCTGGAGAAAGAAGCCTGCCCAGTGACTGATAACATGAGCATCTGTTCAGAAAACTATGAATTTGGAAGGTGGGGGACCAGAAAATGAAAAGCAAAGGTAAGAGATTGAAAGAGTGGTCGAGTCACATACAAAGCAGTGCCTTGTTCCTGACAGGGGAATGGATGCCTCTGAAGTGCCTGCCACCAGGGTAGGCAGAAAAGGCTGCCTCTCTGCCTGCCTGAGGTTTCTGCTGCCCCAGCCCCGTGCAGCCTGCCTGAAGGCTGAGGGAAATCCAAGTGAGCACACGTGTAACCCAGAAGCACAGGCCATCTCGGGTGTTGTGTTGTGCACACCAGTTGGACCATACAACCCTAGAGAGAAGGTCCATACACCCGGCTACTGAACAAACAAAACAATATCTACATCCCTAGAGCTGCCTTGAATTCTAAAGAGTAGGTAGTCCTGGGTAACTTGAGAGATACATTTCTTATTGACACACACAGCTATGTTAAATAAGAACAAATAAACAGTTCCTATTGCTTGACACAGTTCAAAAGAATCCTAAGATTTTGTTCACATGGACAGTTACAGCAACTGCTGATTATGACTGAGTTAACTTCTGTTCCTTACATAAGTTTTCCTAGAATAACTTATTTAAATACATATCTTTTGTTTGTGCTATATGATAAAAACTGCTTACCTAAATATCACTTTACCAAAATAATATGTGTAACTGTGTAGCTGATAGTACAAAATAGCTGAAATGAGTTTTACCCTCCACATTTTACAAACCAGTCATCCTGTATGTCTTTAAAATAGAATAAATTTACCAATATGAACTGCATAGTGTTTAACAGATAGACATTTAAACACTCTTGATTGAATTTCTGACCCATGCATGTAAAATAACATTAAACTCCCCTAGGAGACTTTATCACATGTTGCAGTTCTTAACAACCATGCTACATAGTGCAGAGTAAATGATACTATGAAATGTGTCTCATTAAAATAAGGTGGGGAGTGACTTTTTTCTCTGTCTTTAAGAAAAAAACTTTCTGGTAAGCCTTTCTTTAATGCCACGGGTAGGGGTGGGAGGGAAGAAGCTAAAACAATCGAAGTATTATACATGTAGCAGGAGGAAAAAAGCTGGAGGAGAAAAAGTCTGGGTGGACAGAAGGTGGTTTCCAGTTTCAACCAATGAAATAAAAACAGCTCTGCCACTTCATCTCCCTAAATCAAGTGAAAATAAATAACAAGGAGCCCAAGAAAACCCTTTAATAATGCCAATAAACCACCTAAAATCCTGAACAATTATATATGGAGAAAGCCTGAGAATATTGTCCTCCAGTTAGGGAAAAAGCTGGAATAACATTCCTACTCAGCACATTTGAAACAGGTGTCAGACAAAGACGTTCTCCGATATGGTGGTGGAACCCCTGCAGGGCAAAACAGCCTCCACCTTCTTTGGAAGAAGAGGCAGCAACTAGTCTGTCCAGAGAGCCTCTCTCACCTCTTTTCACAATGTGACCTGGGAACTAACTATTCAACCAACAAAGGCCAGACATTATTTCTCCAAAAAGCAGGCTATCAAGGTATTATGTGAAGGCGAAATATTGGAGGACGTTCAGCCCTAAGATGCCAATATTTTATAAGCTGGAGAGTTGTGAAACTAAGTCAAATATAAGCACACTGAATATTATCTCATACAGAGATTCATGAAAAAACAGTACAACTCCTAACCTGGATTAGAATTATGTCACTGGGCAAAGAGATAAGAACGCATTCATTCATAGGCAATACCTTGTAATGCAGGTGCTCCATTCAAAACAAGTAATCAAGAAGGAGCCAGCATAAAACACAAGAAAAACAGAAGGAAAAAGAACACAACACAAGAAAGGCAAATAATAACCACATACCAGAAAGATTATACCATGAACAAGGTCAATATAGAGCTGTTTTAATTCAAAAGAATTTTTATATACACACTTATCTGGGATATACAGAGAGAGATATACAAGGGTCCAAGGAAGCAGATAAACTGGCAGAACTCAGGAGAAAAATGGAAGAGAAAAATAATACCATCACAAAAATCATATCCATATGGAGAACAGAAATAAGAGAACAGCCGATATTGCTGAAAATATAATCAGAAATGTGAGATAACAGGCTTGAGAAATCTGAGCAAAGCAAAATATAGAAAAATAGATATGGAAGACAGGTAACAAAATTCATCACATGCCTATTTGGTATTACTGAAGAACGCAGAATAAATTCAACAGAAAAAAATTCAAAAATATAGTTGAACAAACTAAAAAGAAAGAGTGCCTCTATCTACTCACTATATATTTTCATGGCTTCTTTTATTCCTAGCAAGTCTTCCATTTGATTAATCAAATGTTATTTTATTTTATTACCCTTCCCCTTTTATTGATTTCTATATTCTATTTCTATTGTCTTATTGGTTATCCTCAAGTTTTTAACATGTATAGCATAATTTATTTTTATTTTTATAATTCTAAAATTATCAGTTTCTTTCTCAACCAAAGATCTAAATCAATTTAACTTCTCTGTAAACAGCCTTCAGTTCATATAACACACAATTCCTACTATCTTAATTGGTTTTAAACACCATCAATAAAAAGAATTTTTTCTGTGACTTTTAAGATTAAGATTTTTTTTTCCTAAGATTTTTCACCCATTTCTTTTTTTTACCATGGCTTCTTCCATTGGCTGCTTCATCTAGGTTCATTTTCTTTCTGGTGCAAGTATATCCTTTATAATTTTTATAGAAAAAGTCTGTGGATATTAAACTCTCAATCATTATATGTATAAATATGCATTTCTTTTGCCCTCACTACTAAATGATTGTTAGCTTGGTATAGAACTGAAGCTGTTATGCTATTGTCTTGTGGAATTTATTGTTTGCTGTTTGATTATCATTCTGTTGTAAGTAATTTTCTCTGTAATTTTCACTATTACAATTTTCTCTTTTTGTGTGTGCATGTGATGTTCCATGGTTTCACTATTATGTGTCTGAAAGCAACACAGATCAGTATACTCAGTAAACAACAACAACAAAAATTTTATTTTTATTAAAGATTTATTTTTATTGTTTTTGACAGAGAGAGAGATACAGAGACAGAGACAGAGAGAAGGGGTAGGGCCCAGAACAGTCTCCATAGTTGCACATCATTCATTTTTCCACATAGTTTCATTCCACAGGTGGGAGTGGGGATGCACAGGGCAGGAACTGGGCCGGGATCTCACCCCAGTGAGAACCCAAACTGGGGGCACTCCCCAGTTCAGCATATGGGTCCACATGGGCCAGGGCCGGGATTCGATCCTCTGTCCCCGGGGCTGCAAAGTGAGCACTTAACCCATTGAGCCATCCCAGCTTCCCCAACAAAATGAAATTCTTGTGGTGATAGATATCAGAAAAAAAATAGGGTGGTTACTTTAGGCAGGCTACTAACTAGAAGACAGAAGAATGCCTTCTGGGCTCCTGGTGATCACATATGTAAGAATCATCAGTCACTAATATAATATGTGTGTGCTTTACCATATGTATGTTATAACTACATTTTTTCAATTCAAAGAAGTGATGTTTCTAAAAATTGTCCAAGACTAAAGAAATAAAAAAAGAAACAGAATAAAAGTAGAATAAAAACACTTTAATTTGCTTTTCTAAGCTAAACATAGTCATGTAGACATGAATAAAGATATAGAGGAACAAAATGGCATAATTAAAAATGCAAGTTTATGTAAAATATATATGAAAGTCCATACTCTGTAAAAGAAAAATTTTAAAAAAAGAGAGAATATACTTTTGCTTCAAGTGCTTATGGGACATATCTAAAACTGATCATATTTTAGACTACTAAGATTATCTTTGACAACATAAGATGGTGGCACCTCTGTTAGCCTTTATCTTTAAGTGACCATCTGGAGAAAGACCCACCCCATACTCATCTGAACTATCAACCCAGTGACATGGAATTGGAGAAAAAAATGAATCTGTATTTTATTAAGCAACTGATATTTCAGCAATAATTTATATTTCAACATAACATAGACTATTACATCTAATACATTAGACTAACAAAACAACAGACAGAATAGAAATTCAGAAGTAGACTCAAATGGAATATGGAATTTTAATATATATAAAAGTATAATTTTCATTTTCAAGTAATAAGAAATGGACACAATTAATAATTAAAGGGAGAAGGAATAATGCTAATACCTCAAAGAAACTAGGTCCAGTTAAATTTATACTGAGAATTTCCAGAGAGTTCAAAGCTTTAAAAATAAAAGTATAAAAAGTAAAACTATAAACATAGAAGAAAACAAGGTGAATCTTTTGATTGTCTCAGAATGAGGAAAGTCTTTAAAAGAAATAATTGAGCAATGTTACTAAACAAAATTTAAACGTTCTTCCTTGGAAATGTTCCACAAGAAAAGTTAAAAATCAATGACAAGCTGAAAATATTTGAAATGCATAAAAAAGACAATGGATTAATATCTTTAATACATAAAAAGCACTAACTTATTCATAAATAGAAAGAGAGTTCTCAGGGAAACAGTCATTTTAAATAAATAGAAAGTTCTTAAGCTTACAATTTTTAAAATGCAAATTAAAATGACAATGAGATACCATCTTCCATTTATTGGTTTGGCAAAGAATAAACTATATTGGCAAGATAGCATCAGTGGCAGGAATATAAACTAATATCACAAAAACCTCTTAAGGGGGTATTCATCAGCATTTATTGATAGTTTAAATGCATATAATCTTTGGTATACCAATTACTATTTTTTTTAATTATTCTGCAGTTCTACTTGTACTTGTGTGCAAAGATACAAACACAAGGATATAATTTGCAGTGAAGTTATAAACATAGGAAGACTGGAAACAACCTGTCAACATTAAGGGACTGGGTAAATATGAGGTCTGACATTTAAGTTCAAGAACTTACCACCTTGCACTTTTTTCTTTACCCTGAAGATAAAAGAAATATAGAAAGAAAGACATTGTAATGACATTCAGGACATCAAGGGTAATAAGACGACAGCTCTGATGGCCATTCCAGAAGATGAGGTCCAAAATTGCTTTGAAGATTGGACTAGGCTCTGGCGTCCGTGCATAGCTTCCCAAGGGGAGTACTTCGAAAATGACTGTAGTGTTATTCAGGAATGGGGTATGTAGTGCTTTTTCTAGGATTAGTTCACAAACTTAATTGTCAGATCTCGTGTGTGTGTGTGTGTGTGTGTGTTATTCTTTTCATTAAAAACACTAGTTGATGACAGAATTTAGGAAGAAAACTCCTATTTAGCAAAGCATCTTTGTTGGTGATCCTGGCCAAAGAAAAGGAGGTATAAGAAGCAAAGGAGAGAGAAAAAGAAAAAAAATTTTTTAACTCTGTTAAGAGTTTGGAGAGACTGAGAGAACCCAAGAATGGGTGGAAAGTAGAGAGGAGTGAAGAATTTGAGGAAAAGATACAACAGGCCTGGAAAATGCTGGGTAGCAGAGACCTGAGGAGACAAAAAGACAAGGATAACAGAATTCTAAGCACAGTCTCTCTAACACTCAGTTTTGTATTACCCTAATTCTCCAGAAAACCAGCTACATTTTCTGCCTTGTATTTATGGTATGTGGTTAGGATAGGTGGAAAAAATTAAAGGAATGGGGACCCTGTTTCCTATTTGGGCTATTTTCGGGAGTGACAGTAAAGAAGAGTTCAAATGCACAGACACAAAAAACTCATTTCCTTCTAAACCAGAAAGTAGGACAGAATCTGACCTGGGAAAATGCAAGCACCTATAAAGTCTTCAGCAATGTAAGGGGAATGCTGATTTTTGCCATAGTGAGGTCTGAGATCAAAGCAGTATTAAGAAAAGAGTGAGCCTAAATAGCTAGAGCTCTGAGGATGCCTGGGGAGCTGTGTGATATATATAGAATTAGAGGAAAGCCAAATAAATGTATTTCAGGACAGATCTGACTCAGGTGTTCTGCCAATGTCTAAGAATTTATACAAAGAAATATGCAAAGCTCTGAGCTCAGCTACTTTGCATCAGCTCTTTTGCTTATTAGCTGGGTTAAGAGGTTTAATATTATTCTAAGATTGATAACTGATGCTTTGTGATGCAGAAGAGGCTAAGAGACTTTTTCTATCATAATAAATAATGTATCCAGTCTCAGGATTTTAATCTTTGTCATCTCTATTATCATCAAAAACATCAATGACAGCAAAAACTGAATATAGAAAACTTATCCTATAAGTTTCGCAATAAATAAGTCAGAATATCAAGAACAAATAGTGAAAATTTTACAATTGATTACTAATCGAGAGGGTTTCAACATATATGAGAATAATAGAATTGGTTGAATAAAACCAAGATTTTTTTTTTAAAGCCTAACAGATCTTTTTGCATCAAAAAGGCCTATATCTAGCTTTTGTAATGCCTCATCTGAAATATATAAAATATGAAATATAGTTATTTGGATTTGTTTTCCTGAAAGTGGTAATGTGTTGCATGTTTAGAAAATATAATATGTAGGTTTTTGCTCTCTCCTGAGCAATAATACATATTTATGAATTAACCTTTTGGTTTAGAAATTCATATTAAAGTTAAGCAACCTCTAATAACTTTACTTGTATAGCACATACAATAATCAAAGGGGCTGAATGACCCAGAGTTATGGGGAAGTGAAGAGTCATATAATTAGTAATTAATTTGCAATTAAAGAGGAATATATAGAGAAATGTACATAGGCATATAAAGTTAAATCTTTATAGCTGCAACTCTATATTAATATTCTGTATACCTACCAAAAGAATTTGGCATAGCCTGTAATTGAAAAATAACATACACTACAATGCCAAATCAATCAAACCAAGACAAATAACACAAAAGCCAGGTAATAGTTATAAAACTATTTGAATATAGCTATTCTCAATTTATAGATGGGATTATTGAGTAGAACTGACCTACTCAAACTCAGATATTTTACTGACTTATAAAATATGTGATTTAGCATATTTAAATTTATTTTCTTAACTCTACCAAATTAATGAAGAAAATAAAAGTACTTACAGGATAAGGCATACAGAGTCTGGCAGAAGTAGCACACTTTTTTAAGTTTACCAGATTTCACTAGAAAATATTTCATTAGGAAATAGTCTATTGCTTAACTTTTATACAGGCTGTTTTGAATGATTTGTACATGAATTAAGACCTTAGACTTTGTGGAGTTACACACTAACTTCAAGGTAGATATTGTGCAGCTGCAAGTAATTTCTGTCAAGTGGAAAAGATAGCCCTAAAGAATATGTATTTTATTGCCCTATAGATCAATCTTAGTTTAGGATTTCTCTTAAATGCCTGTAAGTACCCAGGATTTCAAAATACTCTTTGAACAGCTTTATTATCCTGCTGATTCACTCATTAATGAGTTAATAAATTTTTAGCATGTGTTTATTCTACATTGGAATGAGAATCATGTTTTTAGTTTCTTAAAAATATTATTCAGGGGATGCCAGGACAGCTTAACAGGTTGAGGGCTTGGCTTGGAACTTCAAGGCCCAGGGATCAAATCCCGGCCCGACCATGCAAATCCACATGCTGAACTGCAGAGTGCAGCTAGTAACTACCAAGATGGGAGCAAAGATTCTCACTTCCCAGAAGGGAGGCCCCTGCCTGATTCCGCCCTGTGCAGCCCCACATCCACCTGGGTGGAATGAAACTGTGTCAAAAACTGATGACATACAACTATGGAGACTGCTCTGGGCCCTCCCCATTCTCTCTCTCTCTCTCTCTCTCTCTCTCTCTCACCTTCTCTCAAACAATAAAAAATATATCTTTAAAAAAAAATTATATTTAGATTGGTAGTTATGATATTTAAATAAAACAATAGGCATTGAACATAGTAAATGCTTAATAAATATTAGATTTTATTAAGTTTCATGTCCTAGAAAAAAAAGAGATACTATTTACAGAGGTAATAAATATACACGTGTGTATAAATATGTTACATGTGTGGATGTATGTACATATATTACTATATATGTAGAATGCTGGTGTATATATCTTATACATAAAATATTTACTATCAAGAAATTTATATAACTTCTAAAGAATCCTAGTATTTCCATATTCCTATGGCTGATTTTAATGTTTTTATAGAACATATTAATATTAATAGCCAATAACAATATTCTCAAGCCTGCTTTTGGCTTAGTATACCTGAGCTGTAAGTATATAAACAGACCAAGTGAAAAGCAATAACTGTATCATAAAGATAATTCTGAGAACTGTGCTAATTCAGTACAAGAAGCTTAATAAGTGATCCATCAGAACTCTAAAACATTAACCATGTCGACATATCTAAATTGCAAGAGTTGTTTATTTATAAACACCCATCTTAATCAAACATTTACTCCTGCAGCATTGGTATGGATGGCAGAGGTGGATAAAAAGCAAAAGGAAATAGAACAGAGGAACATAAGTAAGTACTACTAGTCTGTACTTTTTGGTGCAGCTGCACAGCAACGTGTCTGAGAAACCATTTACCTTGCCAATAAAAATATAAAAGTCAACTTTTCCTGAACTTTTTACTCAGGGATTTCAAATGATTAACTATATCCCTATCTGTGAGAAATGGTAAATGTATTTCTTTTCAAATTTAATTTTTTAACACTTAGTGCCATCTAAGAAAACAGAATCTATTTCTCCCTCTTCAATAAAATATTCACTCATTTTCCAAGAGACTATAGTGTTAGCACATAGTAAAATATCTCTCTAGTGCTTATGAGCTAATGTATCTGACTTAAAAAATGATTAACTAGCCTTAGTAAGAGTTTCAGCTGTTACTAGAAAGAAAGGGTGGGCAGAGAATTTTGTATTCTTCCCTATTCTATGTGGAAGTTTAATTTACACAGTAAGTTAAATATATGCTATCTGTAATTTAGAATGTTTGAAAAGAGTGAGCTCAGGAGAGAGGTGATTGGAACATTTTTCACAGTAATAAATTATTTAAATAATATTAATTAATTTAATTCTCCTCAGAAGTTTCCCTGACATTGTCATTTAAGAGCAGAAGCCTCTAAGCAGTTTCTTATTTTAATATTTTCCCCCAATTATGTATAATTCATAATAGATTCATTCTAAAAATTTAAAAACAGAAATATGTTGAGCAGAAAGTTCAAGTTTCTAATACCACTGTAGAACAGTGGCATTTTACTCTTTCAGATACTCTAATTTTAAGGCCTGTACCAAAGATAAACAAAGAAATATTACCTGTATAATGAAATAATCTATGAGTGGCTGATTAAACAATGCCCAAGTATGACATGAAAAGCATATGTTGTATTCTCTTTGCTTTACAGGCAAGTTTTGGGTAATATCTTTTCATATATATATATACACACACATACATACATACACACACACACACATACACATACATACATATATATGTAAATAATATACATATACACACATATACATACATATATGATATTATATAATAAGCCATATAGTATTTATGCTATATCTTATATTGCATGCATGATGTGTATTAGAAAATAAATGTTTTAAACCTGATCATTCTTTATCCTAACACTAATGTCAATTCATATGGATCTTCATTATCCTTTTAATGGCTGCATAGTATTCCTTCACGTGAATTTATCATGAAGTAATTTAATGTATTAATTAGCAAATTTCAGCTTACATTAGGATCACCTGTGAAGCATCGTAATTGTCCTGCTGTCAATTATTGGCTTATACATACTTAGATTCAGAAGATCTAGGAGGGGGCTCAAACATCCATATTTATAAGTGTTCAGAGAAGATTCTGATACAGACCAAATTTTGAGAACTAATGAGTTAACAAATTTCTAGTTGATGGATATTTTATATTTTTCTGTCTGTTTATATGCAACACTGTAGAATAATGACACCTGAAAACAGAAGAAATACGACGTTAGGAAGGAAGCATCTTAACTTTCTCTCTCCCCCTTTACTCCTTTCCAACATTCTTCCTTTCCTCCCCACCCCACCCCCACCCCCGCCCCCAACTCTGATCTTCTCACTTATGCCTTTTACAAGGGAATATAGTAAAAGATTAGATAGATTTTTGGAGAAAATACAAAGGTAAAGGAAGTTAGGACAAAAAGAAGTTCAACAGAAGATACTGGGAGATATTGGTAGAAGAAAAGAGAATAATATTGTCAAAAAAGCAAAGAGGGGAAGCCGGGATGGCTCAGCAGGTTAAGCGCTCACTTGGTAGCCCTGGGGATTGAGGATCGAATCCTGGCCCCGGACCATGCGGACCCATATGCTGAACTGGGGTATGCCCCCAGTTCAGTTCTTGCAGGGGCTTATGCAGGAGGCTCCTGGCCCAGGTCCTGCACTGCGCAGCCCTGTGCCCACCTGTGGAGTGAAATTATATGGAAAACTAATGCTGTCAACTATGGAGACTGCTCTGGGCCCTCCCCCTTCTCTCTCTGTCAAAAAACAATAAAAAATAAATCTTAAAAAAAAAAAGCAAAGAAATCATTTATTCAACTAACATATTTAATTAGGAAGATGCAACATGGAGATATTAGTAATGTGGGAGTGAGGCAAGTCTCAGGTTTTAGAACAGGTGACTGAAAAAGAATGAGAGCAAGTTTGTTGTTCTAGATTGGGGGTGGCAGACCTGTGGCATACGTGCCCAAAGTGGCACGTGGAACAATTATTTTGGCACGCAGAGCTGTCAATACCATTTAAAAAATTATTGTTTATGCTCTTATAGACATAAAAATAATCGATACCTTTATCTCACTCGATGGGTTGGCACGTGAGTCGAGCGAGTATACTACTCTTATTTCATAAACTCTGGCACTCAATCGCCAAGTTTCGCCACCCCTGTAAGATCCATCATTGTGAAATGCCTGTTTTAACTGTTTTCATTTCATCAGGGCTTCTACCCATGCATTTAATTTCACAATTATTGCAAATGTATGCAGTAAAAGTAAATGGGATGGATACTAGATTCTAGTACTCTCTCTTTCACTCTCTAGATGTGTGATCTTTGACAAGTCAACCTCTCTTGCGTAAGTTTCTTTGTAAAATGTGTGAGTTGATTAGCTTAATCTGCAGTACCTTTTACCCTTATCATTCTTTAATTCCATGAGAAAGTAATTTATTTCATTTTATAACAAACTCGATTTCAGAAAAAGAGCCTTTTCTTTATTCTAAGTTTTAAAATCCTGTGCACTGGGTTATGTGACAATGAGCATTCTACAGCCTGTGAATATACACCCACTGGTAACCTTTCTCATCCAAGATGCACCAGCTACCATATGTTATTCTGAAACACAGAGGGCCAAGGAGAAGTTATCAATTATAAGAAAGTTTTAATACTTCCATGGAAATCAATCCACAAAGACTAATAAGTAGGGAAATGGGGTCTCTAGGATATCAGTAATCTAAAACAAGTTATAAGCAAATTAAAAATGTAAGCCAAAACTCAAAGACTGCCCAGCAACAACTCAGAGAGTTTTCATCTTTCAGAAATAAGAAATGCATAAACAGAAACTGCGCTTTTCTGATTATAACAGTTGCTTAGTCAGGATAAAGCCAAACCACACAGGTATAGAATGCAGAAAGCCCACCTAAGGTGAAATAAATACCAAGCAAGTGACCAATATTTGAATATCAGTGAATCATAAACTGCTATAACTAAATAAAGCAGGTATCACACAATCTCAGATGGGAGCTTCCTTCCTGCTCACCGGCCTAATTAATGTCTTACCGTGACTCCCTTTGTAGTAGGTAAAATGGTGGCCTCTAAAAGATAATGTCTACCCAGCACCTGTGTATGTGACCTTATATTCAAAAAAGGTCTTTGGAAATATAATCTGCCAAGCCCTAAATCCAATGACAAATGTGCTTATAACAGAGGAGAAGGTGATGTAAAGACAGAAACAGACAGAGACTGAGTGGCATCTATAAGTCAAGGGGTGCCAAGGATTGTCAGCAGTCACCAGGATAGGAATGGGTATCTATGGAATGGGTACTCCCTCAGAATCATCAGGGGGAACCAAAGCAGCTGATACCTTCACTTGGGACTTCTGGATTTCCGGCCTCCAGAACTATGTGAGAATAAGTTTTTGCTGATTCTAAACCATCCAGTTTGTGGTACTATGTCTTGGCAGCCCTAGGAAACAAATACAGGCCTTTACAAATACAGTTTCCAAAAATACTGAGCTGCTCAGAGTTCCCTGAACACACCGTACACATGCACACATGATGTAAGCCCCAAATTCCTTAGGGATTAAGTGATCTTGGCCTAAACCCCCTTCCATGACTTGGAACAGTCAAAAATCTTCCCCCGTGCATCCTGTGAATTGCTGCATAGTTCCTCATGATTGGGGTTGCCATATTGAGTTACAACAGGCTTTGCCTTGCAGAAGGTTGTCCAACCACAGAGTTGAGTGGAGGCAGCAATCCACCAGTGCTCTGCCCTCCAAGCTGTACATGGTGCTGTGGGAGCATGGCAAGGATATCCCTATTGCCTGGGGATCCAATACCTCCTTGTTCTTTTAAAGATTTATTTTAACTACTCAGCAATGAGAAATGATAAATTACAGTCATTTCTGGCAACATGGATGGACCTAGAGACCATCTTATTAAGCGAAATAAGTCAGACTGAAAGAATCAGGAAACACATGACCTCACTTATAGGTG
>PVKE010035036.1:0-17082 GCA_004027555.1 Craseonycteris thonglongyai | reverse complement strand
AGAGAGAGAGAGAGAGAGATACAGAGACAGAGAGAGAACTGAACTAGGGGAGCTCCCAGTTCAGCATATGGTTCAGCACGGGCCGGGGCCGGGGCCGGGATTTGATCCTCGGTCCCCGGCTCTGCAAAGTGAGCGCCTAACCCACTGAGCCATCCCGGCTTCCCCGATAATAAAGAAATATTTTATAGCATTTGCTTATTGAAGTATTTTTTTCTTTTTCCTTTGGTTTATTGTGTTTTTCAAGTACTTGCTTTCATTCTTTCTAAACCTCTGTAAAGAATTCTATGAAAACTCATGGCTTGATTCAATACAACTGCAAAGAAATTGTGTACTGCTCAATCATTGAATAGATTATGAATTAGACTATGAAATAAGATTCAAGATCTTTTCTTGAGACCACACCAGACTACTTTAGAAATCTAAAAATAAAAAAAGCAATAAATACTTTTTATGTTCCCTGTTTGCAAAAGAGAAGGGAGACTTTAAATATATAAATATGTCATTGGAGGCCTTTGACTAATGGGAAATCTAAAACTAGGTAAGAGATTTGGTTTTAAAATGAAGACTTTATTGGCAGAATTTTAACTATATATTCTTTGAAAGAATTGATTGCATGTTAATATTTTGATAAAATAAAAGATGCAGTAAAATCCATTTTTGCTATTGATGCCATTGAAGGCAAACAAAATATACACCAGGAATGACTTCACTAATACATAGGATGATATGGATAGAAAAATAACCCATAGCAGACACTGCTAACTTGTCATAGCCATCTTTGCTTCTGTAGGAAACAGGGCCTTTTAAACACAGGATACCAGTCATATGGAATTGGCATTTACAATGAAACCGGAATTATAAATATATAGCTTTAATTCATGTGTGTGATTGAAGGATGCCACTGACATTTTCAAAAATAGGGGTTCTCTGCTATTCAGTGACTTCTTTATCTAATAAGGTCCAGGTTATAGAAAAGCGATTAACTTTGAGTTGTGCCTCCCCAATAGAGATTTGACTGTATACATTTTAGGAAACCCTAACATAAATACTAATTTCAAAAGGGAAAAAATAAAGGATGTTTTCTTCACAGGTAAAGGTATTAAGACAGTATTTAGAAAAGGATAGAAAATTTTAGGGGATGCTGGGATAGCTCAGCATGTTGGGCACTTGTCTTGCAACCGCAAGGTTCAGATATCAAATCCCCGCCTCACCCCATGCAAACCCATGTGTTGAACTGTGGTGCAACTGGTAACTGCTAAGGTGGTTCAGGGGTGAAGGTTCTTGTCTCTCATGCAAGAGGCCCCCAGTTTGGTTCCTGCCCTGTGCAGCCCCATATCCACTTGTGGGGAATGAAACCATGTCACAACTAATAATGTACAACTATGGAGACTACTCTGGGCCCTCCCCCTTCTCTCTCTCTCTTTCTCTCTTTCTCTTCTCCTCTCCTCTCAAAAAACAAGAAAATAAATCTTAAAAAGAAAAAAGAAAATTTATGTTTCCTCAATATTGAATTTAGTTCCAAATATTAAGTAGTAGTTCTTGAAAAAGAGGTTATCTTTCTTGCTTTAAGAACTGGTATTTTCCTTTTATCAGCTGTTGAGATTTATATAATCCATCATGATGGTTTCCCTTTTTGACATGACATCCAGAATAAAAATTTAGGATCAAATTTAATATTTTATCGTAGTACCCATATTATTAATAATATACTTAGTTACTATGATGTTTTGCTTTTGTACTTCACATTTTCTTTTTCTGTTTCACTTGTGTATAGTATGCATCTTTTATTTTAAGCCATCTGAAAGCCTTTTGTGAAAGAGTGAAAAATATAAATTACAATTGAAGAAGTGAATGAGTTGCTGTAACAATTACTTTCTTTCTGAAATTACCAGTGTTGTGTCTCAGTGTCTCATCCCAGGTTGACTGGCATCTTTAGACTATTCTTAGCTTTCTAGTTCAGAAAACTAGCATCCCATAAGCTGACCTCTATTAAAAGAAAAATCTTTTTTAAAGCAGGTGTCCATGAAGTCAGTTGAAACTTTAATGTTTTTTTTCTCCAGGTCTGTCATGCTAATCCATCAGAAAGGGCTCGTTTCATTCGCTGCATCTATAACTTATTACAGTCATCTAGCCCTGCTGTAAAATATGAAGCCGCTGGAACATTAGTGACACTATCCAGTGCACCTACTGCAATCAAGGTACTGGTTATTTCTTTTGGGCCAATAGATGATAGGTGTGCTGTATTATCACTTATGACTTAGTGACATTGCAATTTATCATGTATTTATATGGCATTACATAGCATAGAAGTAACAACTAATAATTTTATGTAATTATTGGATTTCTTACATAGCCTGACCTTCCTTCTTCCTACCTTCTTGCTTTCATACATACATACATGGAGAGAGAGAGAGGCAGAGACAGAGAATACCAATGTTTCTAGTTTCAGGAGAATGATACTGGTATTTTAAGATCTCTCTCCATACTTCAATTATATTAAAAACTAGATCTGGGAAAATGAATTTTGGATCCTAAGTAATGGTTCTTTAAAAAGGTTCCAGTGAGTGTTTTCAATATTATCTTTGTCTTCTTTATTTTACAATATCAAATATATATGAAAGGGGGGAAAAGACTGTATGAAAAACCATTAATATATTTAGAGAATGAATAGCTCTAGAAAGTCATATTGTGTAAATACAAAAAGTTACTGCTTTACTCGCCAATACTTTAGATACCTTTTTTAAACTTTGTGTTTTGAAATAATTTTAGACTTACAGAAAAGTTGTAAAAAAATAAGACAAAGTACCCCTTATCCTTCACCCAGGTTCATGTTTTGCATAATGATTGTATAATTCTCAAAACTAAGAAATTACAATTGAAACAGTATTGTTAACTATAGAATACTGTGAACTAAACCATAGACTTTATTCAAATCTCACCAGTTTCCCCACTATTGCCCTTTTTCTGTCCCAGGATCCAGTCCAGGTTCCACATTAAATTTACTTATGTGTTAGTCTCCTTCAGTCTGGGACAGATTCTCAGCCTTTCCTTTTCTTTCATGACATTGATACTTTTTGAAGAGTGTTGGGTCACTTTGTAAATATTCCTCAATTTGAGTTTGTCTGATGTTTTCTCATAATTACTTGAGGTTATGCATTCTGGGGAAGAATAACACAGAAGTGATGCACCCTTCTCAGTATCATAAAGAAGTGCATATATTGATACATCTTATTATTAGTGATATTAACCTTGATCAGTTGGTTACGGTAGTGTCTGCCAGATTTCTCCACTGTTGAATTATGATTTTTTCTTTTTAGTTACCAGATATCACAGGAAGAAACTTGCAAACGGGGCAAACATTTTATTTCTCCTTAAACTTGCACCAACTAATTTTAGCATCTATCAGTGTATATGCTCTACAACAATTATTGTTGTGGTCTTTTAATGGTGATTTTTTATTTCTCTCATTCTACATTTACTAATTGGAATTCTGCAAGGAAGAGTTGTCCCTTTTCCTTCCCTCCCTCCCTTCGTTCATCAATGTGGGTATTTTATTGTATGGATTATAATCCAGTATTACTGTTACTTATTTTGTTGACTAAATTGTTTAGGTCATTGGGAGCTCTTTCAGGTTTGCTCCTTTGTTCTCTTCTTTTAATGACTCAAGGTCATCTTAATATTTTTAATTTTTCTGTACTGTAATGCAGGTGTGTTAGAACCTGTAGTAGAAGATGCTCAGTAGCTATACTTTTGGTGATTGTCTGCTTTTTTCTGTCTTGTTCTTTAATTTTTATCTTTTATTTTTGGCTTTTAATAAATATTTCTGCCTGTTGCAGCCCCTTTTCATCCTTCTAATTTCTGAAGCTTCTAATCTTTTGTAAATTTGGAAAATAATGAGATTTGTTAGATTTAGGGAATAGAGAGACACATTCATCTGGGGGAAATGCTTAAACTCATATAAGTAGTGAATAGTTTTGGCATCTTAAGGGCTTTGTTTTTTCATATTTTCAGATTCTCCATTTAAAATACATGAATGAGTTCTTAAAATGTATTTCTTTTTTAATATAGGCTGCTGCTCAATGTTACATTGATTTAATTATTAAAGAGAGTGACAACAATGTAAAGCTCATAGTTCTGGATCGATTGATAGAATTAAAAGAGCACCCTGCTCATGAACGAGTACTACAGGTAAATATTATCTGAAAGAGAGAAATCCTATAAAATCTTATTTCAAATTGAGATAATTCCCAAACCTTTCCCTTCTGGGTTGCTAAAGAGCTTAGAGACTGGGCAGTTTAAATTTTGCTCAACTAAGTTGTAACTCTTGAATCACCATAGCCTTTTGGGGTATTGTCTTTGCCATAAAAAAATATTTCAAACATAAGTTCATGTTATCTTTTATCTTTTTTTTTTGTACTTGGTATATTTAGCAATATATATTTGTTTTGATTTGAATGTAATTTACATTTCTTAGAAAATAATTATAGCAACTGATTGGGAATAAAAGATGATTAGATTTTAGAAAATATCACCTTACATTTAATCTGTGAAGTAAATAAAGCCCCATGACAGCTAAACTCAATGCTGATCCTGGATCAGAACAACAACAAAAAATTTTCTATAAAGGACACTATTGAAACAATTGAAGGAATATGAATATAGACTCTATATTAGTTAATATAATTATCATTGTTAAGTTCTCTGAATTTGATAATTGTAATGTGGTTATATAAGAAATTGTTCTTATTCTTAAGAGGTATATACTAAAATGTTCAGGATTAGAGAGTATGATAAAGCAGATGTGGCAAAATACTAACAAGTAATGAATCTAAAGGTTATACAGGAGTTCATTCTTAGACATTTTAGCAATAAAATTTTTAAAAATGAAGTTTTAAAAACATAAAAGCACTTGTTAATTGGTTTTGCTATAGTTTGAAATATTTGCCATAGATTTTTTTTTAAAGTATGTCTCTTTAAAATATTACATTTAACTGAAGAGTCAAAATAACATCACACTTAACAGAATTATTATTAATTTCTTAATATCAACTAATACCAACTCCAAACTCACATTTTCCCGTATGTCCCCCACATGCCCTTTTTATTTGGTTTGCCCAATAAATGACCATGCATCATACCAGGTTATGTTCCTTAAGTCTCCTAATTTGAGCAGTACATTTTTTTCATGACACTGACCTGCTGAAAAAACCAGACCAATTACTGTAAGATATCCGTCCTCTGGATGTGTTTTGTTACTTTTATGTGGTGGTATTTAGCCTGTCCCTCTGACTTCTGTATTTCCTATAAACTAAGTTTGATTTAAAGCTTGATAGACTCAGAGTAAACATTTTGAGTTCATATATAATATTATATACTTTATATTGCATTACATTAGGAGACCCAAAATATCTGATTCTTCTACCACTGTGATTTTATTATTGATCACAGAATTAAGGTGATGATGGACAGTTAAGATTTTCTTATTGTGACCAGAACTACTGTTGTTAATTCTGGATTTTTTGTTATTTTTTAGGATCTGGTTATGGACATTCTAAGAGTACTGAGCACACCAGACTTAGAAGTACGCAAGAAAACTCTGCAGTTAGCTCTGGATCTCGTCTCTTCTAGGAATGTTGAAGAGGTAAACCAAAACTCTGACAGCAGTTTGTAAGCGTTGGCCAAACGTGATGTAATTCTCATTTAATTTTACTTTGTTCTACAGCTGGTTATTGTCCTGAAAAAAGAAGTGATTAAAACAAATAATGTGTCTGAGCATGAAGATACTGATAAATACCGACAACTGCTTGTGCGAACATTACATTCCTGTTCTGTCCGATTTCCAGATATGGCTGCAAATGTTATTCCTGTGGTATGTAATGCTGATTACCCTAATTTTGAAATTCTCTAAAGAATAAAAAGTTTTAGTTTTTCAGGAGTTAAACTCTGGAAATCTCACCTGTCTGGAATTATTAAATCTCATAGTCAATGTTTACTCTTAAGTTATGTTTACTCTTAAGCTCAAAGGAATAAGGACTCTTGACTTTTTTCTCTTCCATCTTCATCAAAAAAACAAAACAAAAATAAAGTGACAGAAATACCTCTGCATTTTATTATAATTGATGTTTGTTACAATTACCTAAAATAAAGTTATTCTGTGTGTATATATGAGGGCTGTCCAGAAAGTGTACAGTCATATATTATGAAAAATAGAGGCATTTATGGCTGGTATTTTTTCTGCACTTGATCTTAGCCAAAAGGCTAAGAAATGATGGATTTTTTTTCTGGACAGCCTTCCTGTGTCAGTATGGCAAGTAAATATTTCTTTTAAATAGTTTTACCTCTTAACGTTGAATGATACAATTAGTTATAGGAAAAAGTCATACCTAGAATATTTTGTTTTCTGTCATTGTCAGATAAGCGAGGTATGTTATTGTAATTTGAAATTTTGCCATTGTGCTCTGAATTTCTAAAATGATTTTACTTTTAGTTACAACTTAGGAGTGTCCAATTTATTTTGAGTTGTGGATTCCTACTTTCTGTTGTATAGTGATAAACTTTGCTATATATGAAACAAAAACTATTGTGACTTTGCTTACATAATGGTATTTGTCTCTCAATTTACATTTTGTTATATATTTGAAAATGATTAATTACATTCTTTAAATTTGTTTAATTTTAACACTTATAACTTACTAAAAATTACTTAAGGTTATTAAGTCTTAGATCATTTTTGTTCTGAAAATTATGTAATTATTATCTTTTTTTCCCTTTTTTTTCTTTTAGTTAATGGAATTTCTCAGTGACAGTAATGAAGCAGCAGCTGCTGATGTCTTAGAATTTGTTCGTGAAGCCATTCAGCGCTTTGATAACCTGAGAATGCTTATTGTTGAGAAAATGCTTGAAGTATTTCATGCTATTAAATCTGTGAAGTAGGTTTAAATAATTGTTTAAATGTAAAATTAAGTAAGCATTTTACCGGTGTCTATATCTTTAAAGGGCTAGTTGATAGAAAATATAAGGGAGGAAAGATGACTTAAGACAGTCAAGACAAAATAAGATAAAGTAAGTATGACAATAATCACCTCACTCCCATCCTTAGTTAATCCATAATCCGTGAGCGAAATTTATTTTTATAATAGTTATTCAAAGCCATCCTACGCCACAGGTTGGACATACCTGTCCTAGACCAAGCTTGTTCAGACTGTAGCCCTTGGGCCACATGCAGACCAACACAAATTTGTAAATTTTCTTAAAACATTATGAGATTTTTTTGCCATCTTTTTTTTTTTTTAGCTCATCAGCTATTGTTAATGTTAGTATATTTTATGTGTGGCCCAAGACAATAATTCTTCCAGTGTGTCTCAGGGAAGCCAAAAGATTGGACACCCCTGTTCTAGACCTAAATGGAAGATAACACCTTTCTGGGAAATATTTTGGTATTTTATTTTTACTACTGGGTTTACCAGCTTTAAAATGTTTCTAGGGGAAGCTGGGGTGGCTCAGTGGGTTCAGCGCTCACTTTGCAGTGCTGGGGATGGGGGATCGAGTCCTGGCCCCGGCCCGTGCGGAACCGTATGCTGAACTGGGAGCTCCCCCAGTTCACTCTGTCTCTGTATCTCTCTCTCTCTCTCTGTCAAAAATAAATAAATGAAATAAAATATATTAAAATGTTTCTAACATTAATAAGAATAGTTGAGAACAATTATTTTCCTTTTAATCCTTGTGATATCTTTAGAGAATAAAAGAAAGTTATTGTCTTTATTATATTCTTTCTTAATATGTCATCCATGATCCTTAGATCTGCAAAATCTTGTTTTCTTGCTTAAGCATAAATTTATAAAGAAAAATCTCTACTTCAAGATTTGTTGGCGAAGTCATTGTTTCCGAACTTGTATTCTTGCCTTAGGATTTACAGAGGAGCATTATGGATTCTGGGAGAATATTGTAGTACCAAGGAGGACATTCAGAGTGTGATGACTGAGGTCCGCAGGTCCCTTGGGGAGGTATGTTTTACTTTAGTCAGTGCTACTTTATATGATGATTTTTACTTTAGTAATGTCTGACTTTTATGTGGTAATTTGCTTTCATGTTTTTATTTAGTAGTGTCTGTGCTAAAATACACTGAGAAATGTATTTTAATTAAGCCATAGGAGCTATGGGAAATTAGGGGATTTACCTTCCCCTGTATTGAATAATAACACCTATTCTTTTGTCTGTACAATTTACCCTTCTAAGGTAAGATTTTATTTGTACAAAAGTTTCTGTGTTTAAAGAAAAAAAAAAAAAGAATTGTAAAGCTCAGCTTTATCCTGTGTGTTCTAAAAGAAGAATGCAAATCTAAGAACAGGGCTAACTTTATAATATTTACAATATTTGTAAAAACTGGCAGTATTTCCTCAAACAACCATATGGGAGAAAAGAAAGAACAGTGCTTGTTAGGAGATCTGGGTTCCAGTATTACTTCTGCCAATAATTAGTTTGGGGACCTTGGATATAAGTTTCTTAACCTGACTGGACATCAAGTTTTTTACTCATAAAGTAAAGGAATTGATAGATAATAATTGAAGACTCTTAGAGCTCTTAAATTAGATGATGGACTGGTATTAAGGAATAAATACCTAGTAGCCATTTGGTTTTTAAAAGGTAGTTATTTTGTATAAATAAATCATTTATTTCATTATAGAAGGATGGTTCTTCTATTCGTATTTCAAGGGAAGAAGTAGAGAAGAGGAATAAGAGTACCTATTCTTAGTCAATTGCAGAAAATGCTTAATCCTAAACATTTTCTTAAGTAACTTGTGTGGGAAGAATTAAGATTTGCTTTTAACAGATTAAGAAACTAAGGCTCATAGTAGTTTAATTAATTTTCCCCAAATCATTCAACTAGTAAGTGACATCCAACTCAGAAGCAGAGTTCCAAGTTCCAAAAATACCATTTGGGGGAATGCCTTCTCTATAGGAATGATTGAATATTTAAATATGATTTTGCTTCCTGTTGATACTACTAAATTGATATTTGCAATTGATTTTTAGATACCAATTGTAGAGTCAGAAATAAAGAAAGAAGCTGGTGAATTAAAACCTGAAGAAGAAATAACCGTGGGACCAGTTCAGAAATTGGTAACTGAGATGGGCACCTACGCAACTCAGAGTGCCCTTAGCAGTTCTAGACCCTCCAAGAAAGAGGAAGAAAGGTAATTTAATTTGCAGCACTTGTGTTTGACCAGCTGCATATTTTATTACTCCTGTATATAAAACAGTCAAGTGATTGTTTTCCTCTGATTTACTTTTTTGACCAAAATGGAAATCTTTGCCCATTTAAGATATTAAAAAGGAGAAGGACATTTACCCGTATTTTCCGGCGTATAAGACGACCCCCTAATTTTACAGTTAAAACATAGGTTTAGGCCTATATTCGCTGTATAAGACTACCCCCCCACTTCCAAGGCTGTAGTCTTATACAGCGAATATAGGCCTAAACCTATGTTTTAACTGTAAAATTAGGGGGTCGTCTTATACGCCCGGTCGTCTTATATGCCGGAAAATACGGTAAGTTCTTTCTTTCAGAAATTGTGTTGATGGTTTTAATCCTCTGCTCCTTATAAAAGCTTTCACTGAACTAACTGTGTTCTGTGTAAAATTGTTTTACTCATACAGAAAATGCTAAGTCGAAGCAATGCTGATAATATTGGAGAGTCATCGTCTATTATTAAGGAAACATTTTGGAAGATTTTCCACTTCTACCTGATGGGATAAAATTCTGATGATTTCCTCCTTATTTTGCTCTCCAAATTTATTGTGAGGGTGATGAAATTAATGCTTAAATTTTAATGACTGCTTCTTATGTGCTGGACATTGTGCTAAATAGTTTGCCTTATATAATCTTGACAACCGCCTATTGAACTGATAGAGTATATTATTGTCCTATTTCATAGATGAGGAATTTGAAGCTTTTAAGAGTTATAATTTACCCAAATGGACACAATAAATATATATTGTAGATAAGCTGAAATTTGAATGTAGAGCTTTGGCTACATTATGTACACCCTGAACCAGTTTCTCTTTCCATATTCAGTTGGCTTTTGTGTCATATGAAGATAAGCTTTAAATCTATGTATTTTTTTTCTTTTTCCTTTTTCATTCTAAAGAGAGCTAAAGAGGGAGCTGGTTGAGATCCTATCACTGAAAGATGGCATTGAGAGTGTTAAATAGCCTTACTTAAATTAGTTTGCAAAAGCTATGTGCTGCTTAAAAAGTTGGTGGGTTTTATTTTCCTTGATTGCTCTGCAGACCTCCCCTGAGAGGATTCCTTCTCGATGGAGATTTCTTTGTCGCTGCCTCCCTTGCTACAACTCTGACCAAGGTTGCCTTGCGCTATGTATCTTTGGTTCAGGAGAAGAAAAAGCAAAATGTAAGTTCATTTCTTTTACATTTACCCAGCAAGTGAATATTGAGTGTCTGCTATATCATTAAACTGTGAGGGACCCAAAAGTTGTTGTCATGAAAGAACTTACATTTTAATGGGGGGAAATAGACATAGTAATATAATGTTATTATAAAATTGACAAAATAATATAATAATAACACCTTCTGATCTGTCCAATGGAAGAGATATGAGAGTTTATGAAGTCAGTTCTGTTTTCTAGGATTAGTCAAGGCTCAGGGAAGGAAATGGCTCTTTCCTCGCATTTTCATCCAGTCAGTCATTGCTTATTTTATCCCGGATATGTGTCTTAAAAGTATTCTCATTTCTGCAGTTCATAACCTTCATCATAGCTCTGACCATTCTGACTATGTGTTCATGTAGAACAATAATATACTTCCATTTCCCCACAACTCCTACCATCCTTTGTGCTATTATCCTACATTTTATTTCTACATATCATGTTATCAACCTATGATGCATTATTATTTTTGCTATAAGTAGCTAAATATTCTTTTTTTTATATATGTGCCATTCCTTCCCCCCTCACCCTCCCTATTTCTTATCCAGAGTCCACACTCAGACAGGGAGGGGTAATACTTAGCCAATTGTAAGAAATTGAGAGTTGGGAATAGGAGACAGGACAAAGTTCACAAATCTTCCTAGTTGCCTTTTTTTTTTTTTTTGCATATTTTTCTTTATGCTAAATAACAATTTACCATTTTAACTTTTTTTTTTTTTTTGAGATGTATTTTATTGTTTGAGAGAAGGTGAGAGAGAGACGTGGAGAGGGCCCAGAGCAGTCGCCATAGTTGTACCTCATTAGTTGTGACATAGTTTCATTCCACACAGGTGGATATGGGGACCATGGGGTGGGAACCGAACTGGGGGCCTCCTGTATTGGAGGCAGGAACCTTTGCCACTGAACCATCCTGGTGATTAGTGCCACAGTTTAGTATATGGGTCTGCATGCACCAGGCCCCGAATCAAACCCCATACCTTGGGAGCACTCAACCACTGAGCTAATCTGGTGTCCCCCATTTTAACTATTCTTAAGTGTACAGTGTAGTTGCAGCATTTAAGTACAGCCACATTGTTGTACAGCCATTACCACTCTCCATCTCTGGAACTTTTCATCATCTGAAACTAAAACTGTACCCAATAAACAGTAATACCTCTCCCTCCATCCCCAGGCAATCACCGTTCTACTTTCTGTCTTTATGAATTTGCCTGTCTACATTCCTCATATAAATAGAATTATACAATGTTTGTCCCTTTGTGACTGGCGTATTTTGCTTAGCATGATGTCTTCAAGCTTCATCTATGTGTTATCATGTGTCACAATGTCCTTCCTTTTTAAGGATGTATGATATTATAATATTATCGTTTATTGGAAATAGTTTTCTTTAAAAAAATTTTTTTTAATGAGAAAAAGTCTTATATCTACCCACATATTTACTTATTGTGATGCTCTTTATTCTTTTATGCAAATTTAGATTTCCATCTGATGCTTTTTATCTGCCTAAAGAGCTTGATCATTCTTATAATGCAGGTCTGCTGATGATGAATTCTGTCAGCTATTATTTGCCCGAACGAAATCTTTACTTCACCTTCATTTAAAAATAAAATCTTGGGGATGCTGGCATAGCTCAGCAGGTTGAACACTTGCCTTGCAACCGCAAGGTACAGAGATTGAGTCCCGTCCCCAGCCTGTGCAAACCTATATGCTGAATGAACTGCAGCATGTGCAACTGGTAACCAGCAGGATGGCGGCAAAGGTTATGGCCTCCCATGAGGGAGGTCCCTGTTTGATTCCACCCTTTGCAGTCTCACATCCACCTATGTGGAATGAAACTATCAAAAAACTAATGATGGGGAAGCCGGGATGGCTCAGTGGGTTAAGCGCTTACTTTGCAGCCCCGGGGACTGAGGATCGAATCCCAGCCCCGGCCTGTGTGGACCCATATGCTGAACTGGGGAGTGCCCCCAGTTCATTTCTCACCGGGGTGAAGACCCCGGCCCAGTTCCTACCCTGTGCAGCCCCACACCCACCTGTGGAATGAAACTATGTGGAAAACTAATGATGTATAACTGTGGAGACTGCCTTGGGCCCTCTCCCTTTCTCTCTGCCTCTCTCTCACACAGTCTCTCGAAACAATAAAATAAATCTTTAAAAGAATAAAAATAAAAAAATCTGTGGTAGAACTGTGAATGTTTCTATTTTATTTTCTTTTATTTTTTTATATTGCTAAATAGGAAGTGAAGTAATAACTAATAAAAAAATTACACATGGTCATAGCACTGAAATACAATCTTGTTAGTATTGTAGCATAGATAGAAACATCAAAAGATACAATTACATTATCAGGTATAATTACAAAAATCCTTCCTCCAGAAAAAATATAATGTGGTGTTTATCTGTGAAACACTTTTTCTCTTTAGTGATTATTTTGTTTTATGATACTGCAGTTTAACTTAACATTATAACAAACATTTTCCCATGTAATGCTAAACTCTTCCTAATCATAATAATTATAATATTTAATAGCTGCGTAACAGTCCATTAGATTTTTTCATTTGTGTAAGCCACCATTTAATTAGACATTTTCATTTTAGATTTGGGATTTTCAAATTTTTGTGTGTCTTTTTTTTAGTTCTATCATAAAAAGAACAATTAGTGAAATTCAGAGGACGAGGCAAATTATAAGGTGTATCATCTTTTTTTTATCAATTTATTTTGATTTATTGGCAATAATTTACTTTGTAACTCTGGGCTATTATTTATTTATTCAGGTCATGTCACTGTATAATTATCTACTCTTTAAATTATGCTTTTTAAAAGTCTCCAAGATTATGTGTCTTAGGATCCAATTTGATTTCCTCTCATGGGTAGGCTGCTGCAGTTCTGCAAGTTGAGAGCATTTGCTGACATCTAAGAGAGCCAGGTTTCTGGTAACATACTCCTAATGTTGTTCATGAAGTTTGATGCATTTGATACAAGGCAGAAGGAAGTTTGGTTATTCTCACACTAGCTCGCCTTTATTTATGTCTTTTCTGATGCTCTTCATTTATTTGTGAAGATCTGAGTTTCTCTCTGGTATCACATACCTTTTGTCTAAAGAATTTGCTTCAGCTTTTCTTGTAGTATAGGTCTGTTGGAAGTGAATTCTCAGTTGGTTTTTGATAGAAAAAAATCTTTTTCTTTTTTGAAAGCTATCTTTGTGAATATAGATTTCTACATTGACAATTTTTTTCTTGTACTATAAAGATGTTGCTTCATTGTCTTCTGGCTTGTAGCACTATGAAAGATGTACCTCCATTATCTTCTGGCTTTCTAATGAGACGCTTACTGGCATTTTCATACCTCTGTGTAGAATGTGACCTATTTTCTCTGGCTCATTTTAGATGTCTTTTCTTACCACTGGGTTTTAGTAATTTGATTAGGATATGCCTTGGTGTGGTTTTCTTCATGTTTACTTTGCTTGTGCTTCATTGAGCTGCTTTGATGTGTGGGTTTATAGTTTTCATCAAATTTAGGAAATTTTTGGCCATTATTTATTTCTTCAGCTATTTTTTTCTGTCCCCTCCTTCTTTTTCTCTTTTTGAAGACAATATCCAGGCTTAGAGGATTGTTTACACTAATTTTTCTGCTACTTCTTTCCCAAAGTCTCTGGTAGTTTCTTTGTGCACGTATACTAAAGTGACCAGATTTTAACATTGGTAAAGTGGGACACCGTTGACCGGGGGGAGGGGGTTCTTGATTAAAAATTTGGTCTATCTCCTGCCGTTCCCTAGCTTGTCATGCATTCTTTCCAAAAATCGGGACTTTTTTAAAATGCCGCAGGACGAGGGACAAATTGTTAAAAATCGGGACTGTCCCGCCAAAAGCGGGACGTCTGGTCACCTTAACGTATACAGATCAATACTCAGCCAAAGACAGTTTAGTGTAGCAATGACAGAGCATGTGCTAGGGTAATGCTACGTGGGACTGAAAATGTAAGTTGGATTCACTTGTGGGAGACCTTGAGTAGCTGGCTAATAGGGACTTCAATAAAAAGTCTGTGGGAAGTCATTGAAAGTATTCACATGTAGAGTGAAATGATTGATGCACAGTAAAGATTGAGATAGAATCAGCAGGTGATCACATTTAGTTTTACCAATAATGGGACAATCTAACATGTGCCTCCTGATGCAGTATAGTCTGAAATGTAAAACATCATTTATCTGGTACTCCAACCAAAAGTGGGTGGTGGCTAGAATAGAAAGGAAGAAGAAAGGTGCAAAAAAGATGGAACTAAAAATCTAAAGGATTTGAAATCTTACTCAAGTGAAGTGAAAATTAGTTTTATTTTTTGAATTGTGAGTTATAATAAAGTGATGTTGCAATTGAAGAATCATGACAATAAATAAGCCATTTCTCTATTTTCTAGTCTTTTGTTGCTGAGGCCATGTTGATTATGGCCACTATTCTTCATTTGGGAAAATCGCCTCTTCCTAAGAAGCCAATTACAGATGATGATGTAGATCGTATTTCCCTGTGCCTGAAGGTCTTGTCTGAATGTTCACCTTTAATGAATGACATTTTCAATAAGGAATGCCGACAGTCCCTTTCTCACATGTTATCTGCTAAACTTGAAGAAGAGAAATTATCCCAAAAGGTAAGGTGTATATGATAAAGCCACAAAAAATGCTTTTTTGGATTTTTATTTTTCTGTCCTCATACGTGAGGGTTGTCCCTATTAAAATCCTACAAAAAGCTTATCTTTCTTTTCATATTAGAGAGATGTGTGTTTGTTTTCTCAACACAGAAAGAATCTGAAAAGAGGAATGTGACAGTACAGCCTGATGACCCCATTTCCTTCATGCAACTAACTGCTAAGAATGAAATGAACTGCAAGGAAGATCAGTTTCAGCTGAGTTTGCTGGCAGCAATGGGTAACACACAGAGGAAAGAGGCAGCAGATCCCCTAGCATCTAAACTTAACAAGGTAACAAAATGTCAGATACACTGATAAGTTAAATTGGCTGCCTAGGAAAGTAGTAGTATGGAAGTTGCTGGTCCCCTGATTTTTAAAAGAAAAATAAGGAGTTATACAGCATCAGTTTTTTTCAAGTCACTGTGATTGATAGGTTTGTTAAACATGAATTGAAAATTAAGAAACTGATGAAGTATGTTACTATGTGATATTACTTAAGTCCAATACATGATTTTATAACTTGTTCTAGTTGTGTATGGAATCATAATGCTGGAGGATCCTTAAAAGTTAACTAAAGTTATTAAAGGCCAGGGCTCTGGCCTTCTGCCCTGCACCCTGTCCTCAGCTATTCCTATCCCATGCTACTTTAAACAGGGCAACTTTACTTTTATATTCTTAATATATTGAATTTCTTATAGGAGTTTATTAGGAAAACTAGTCAATGCTCAAAATATATATATTAACAAATCAGTGGTCTAGTTTAATTCCTTCATTTGTTAGAAGAGAAAACAGTCTCAAATTGATTTTTCTTTTTTTGTCCAAGATAAGTTTAGTAGCAAAATTGAAACTAAAACACTTTATCTCCTTTCAAATTGAGAATTGATTTAACAGTATTTCAGTTACAGATTTTAAAAATTTTGAGAAATTGTGTAAAATTTACATAACATCAACTTATCCTCTTAACTATTTTTAAATGTACAGTACAGTGGTATTAAGTATATTTGTATTATTGTGCAACCGTACCCACCATTTGTCCCAGGAGCTTTTTTCATCCTGCAAAGCTGAAACTCTATATCCATTAAATAATGACTCCCCATTCCCCTCTCCCCTCAACCCCTGGCAACTACCATTCTACTTTCTATCTCTATGAATTGGATTGCTCCAGATACCTTATATTAGTGGAATCTTAGAGTAATATGTCCTTTTGTGACTGGCTTATTTTATTTAGCCTGATGTCTTCAAGAATCATCCATACTATAGCATTGTCAGAATGTCTTTCCTTGTTAAGTCTGAGTAATACCCATTGTGAATACATACCATATTTTCTTTTTCCATTCATCTGTTGGTGGACACTTAGGTTGCTTTTATCTCTTGGCTATTATGAATAACACTGCCATGGACATGGATATGCACATACCTCTTCAGGGTTCTGCTTTCACTGCTTTTGGGTTATAACCACTAGTGGAATTGCTGGATCATATAGTAATTTTGCTTTAGTTTTCGGAAGAACTACCATACTGTTTTATATAGCAACTTCACTGTTTGACATTCCAACCTTCCATGTACAAAGGTTCTGATTTCTCCACATCCTTGCCAATGCTTCTTTTTTCTTTTTTTTTTTTTTAAGATTTATATATTGTTTTTGACAGAGAGAGAGAGAGAGATACAGAGTCAGAGACAGAGAGAAGAGGGAGGGCCCAGAACAGTCTCCATAGTTGCACATCATCGGTTTTTCCACATAGTTTCATTCCACAGGTGGGCTTGGGGCTGCACAGGGCAGGAACTGGGCTGGGGTCTCGCCCCGGTGAGAACTGAACTGGGGGCACTCCCCAGTTCAGCATATGGGTTCCCACGGGCTGGGGCTGGGATTCGATCCTCAGTCCCCAGGGCTGCAAAGTGAGCGCCTAAATCACTGAGCCATCCCAGCTTCCCCGATTTTTTTCCTTTTTTTTTTTTTTTTTA
>PVKE010035035.1:0-17082 GCA_004027555.1 Craseonycteris thonglongyai | reverse complement strand
GAAAATTCCTAGGGGCAAATCCTACTTCGCGGTTTTTCAGCTTTCGCGGAAGGTTCTGGTCCCCATTAACCGCGAAAAAGAGGGATCACTGTACTTCTGTGCTTTGCACTAGAAACCTCGTTAAACATTCTTGTCAATCTCAAAAAATGAACAGCACGGAAAATGCTAAGATAGTTTTAAATATCATGAAGACAAAAAAAAAAAAAAAACTACCAGAGAAATCCGATTACTAAAGGTAATATAGACACTTTAAGAAAACACTCAGAAAAAACCACTAAAGTTAAAAAAAATCTATTGCATCTACTAATGTCACATTCTTTGAACTATATGGACATTGTGAACTAGGTTTTTGTTCTTTATTATGTTGGAAAATTTTCCTAAAAATAGGTGAATAGCTATAACCAGGATTGCTAATAAATATGGTTAAAAACTCTCCTTCTGTAAATATATTAGTTCAACACAACAAATACTTATTGAATAATGAAAGCGTGGTCCTGAATAAGTAAATAGAAAGTGTCTTATGAATACAAAGATGAGTAAAAACTATTCTGACTTGAAGGTATATTTAGTGGTATGGAATAAATATCTCAGTAAATAAATGGTGAGAAGGCAGTGTTCTTAACAACAAAGATGATATTATGTTGACTTGAAGGATACTTCGTTGGGGGTAATACAGAGAAAGCTACAAAGAGGGAAATAGAATCTAAGGGCCTTAAAAGATGACTAGGATTTGGTAACAGACAAAGACTAACAAAGAAAAAATTTTGAGTAGACAGGACTTGTCAGGTAACTTTGTGCAGTCCAGTTTAGTTGGAGTACTGTGTACAGGTTCGGAGTATAGAGAAATAAGGCTAAAATGTTGATAAGGCCTATTATGGAGAACCTTGAACTAAGGACTTTAACCTTAATAGTCACCTTTGGAGATCTGTGAAGTTTTTGAGTAGGAGGTTTATCAAAGCAAGAAGACAACAAAATGGAAAATCAATTAGGCTAATGGAATTATACAAATGAGAACTGATGCAGGCCTGAATTGGTGACTAAATTTATTATAGTAAAGTGTTTTCCTTTATTAAAGATGACCCCTCTGAAGAGTACTTTCTCAGAGGCATAGCAATAAGACAAAAGTTCCACTGCAATCAAATTCAAATGTTTAATTTTTTTCAAAACTTAACTCTATTAATGAAAATAAATTATATTTAGACTACCTTCAATATTTGTGTATCCTCTTTTATAGAACTATACTTTTAAAAACCATTTTGTAGAAGACATCAATTTCAATTAAAATGTATTAAAAATGGGAAAACATTAAATTAGTCAGAAATATATCTCATAATGCTGAGATTTATACTTTTCTTTTACCAAATTAACTATATTTGTATTCAAAATAACATGGCTTTTAACTAAAGAAAATTATTTCTTGTCCATTTCAGTGATTTCCTGGATCCAAAACAAAATCTGTGTATTTATTTCTTTGAAAACATCATTTGTTGACCGCCCTTTCACTGCCATGGAATGATTTGCCTTCTCAATCCAGTGTATTTTATTAGGAGCTTGCATTTTCTGTGTCACTTTCTCCAACAAGTTCTAAAGGAAAAAAGAAGATACTAATTAATGTTCTATTAGTGTTTAATAAAGACCCTATGCCTCACTTATACTAGCATCCATTCACTAAACATTCTTTACATACCTACTCTGCAAACAACGTTTGAGCAGTGGAATGTGCAAGAAAATGTCCACAGAAGTGGCAGACAGTCCACATCTCTCAGATACAGCAGTATTACAGACCAAACATTCATTATTGATGATAAAAATTAAGTAAACTGGAGCAAAACATCTTCTAAAAATATTTTTCCTAAGGAAATTGTATGCTCTGGGAAATAACTATTACTTACTAATAGTATGTACAAGTTACTAATTTTTTCTTAAAAAACAATTGAATCTGCCTGAATGTTGAAATGATAAACCAAATATACAATCTAATAATCCCCAAATCTGTAGATTAAATTAATCCTTCATTTCTCAATTAAGAGTAAATTAATTTACCATCTCTCTTTCCAGAGAGATGAATTCTGTCATTATGCATTTATTTTTAGGTTCTTCAAAGAAAACAGGGTAACCTAAGGCACAAAATTAGCATTAGTCACATTAGCATCTTTTTAAAGAATCTGAATGCTGTAGGTAGTTATATTTTATTTCCAAGATATTTCTTTTTGTCTTTCATTCTTTCTCATTCATTCACACAAATATCAAGTTGTGATTCACCTTTTCACACATTTCATCTGCTGAGCCTGACACAAATAGTACAGGGTCTTTTATACGAAAGAGATCTTCATCTCTAAGTTTATGCTGTTGCTTTGGATGGTGGAGTGGATAAGAAATACAAATGAGACCTCGAACAAAATCATCAGCATCATCTGGCTCAATATGACACATTACAGAAGCAGCTGCTCTTGAGCCCATGGAACGACCTAAAATCAATTATAATTAAGTTCAGTTTGAAGTATAAACATTCACAAAGTATTGGTGATAATGTGGCAAATCAGATTTCATTTACTATTCATCCATCATATTTGTATATCAATAAGTTAGGTGGAAATTAATAAGTTGCAATACCCATAATGGACACCTACAGTCTTGTGAAGAGCTAAAAACAAATCCTACAAGTCAAATATTTAAAAAAAATTATTTTCCTGACAGATGGTGAGGACAATCTCTGTGAAGGAATTTTTTGAGAGAGGGTAAGCCAATGTCATAAATAAAAGGAGAAATCTTTGGGTTACAATATATACATATGACATTTAAATTTGCTTTAAATATATAAAGTACCTTGATGTTATCAAGGAAGTGACTTACCAAAAAACAAATCAAAAATATCCTTAAATTAGCTTCTTGTCATAAGTAAATTTTAATTCTCAATTATCTATTCTGATAATATTAATAGCAGATTTAAAAACAAGTATTCACAAGTATTGCAACTTACCGCCAAGGAAAACACCTGCAAGTTTGTATTCTGAGGTCTTTAGGTAACTCTAGAAAAATCAACCAAAAAATGATCAATTCTTCTCTTATAAAATATTCCACTGTAAAATCAACATCTATTTCTCATCATTACCGAAGTGTAGGAAAATCTTTGCAAAGACAACCATAAAACCTTAAGGGATTCTTCTTAAAAGAGCTAACCAGTTCTTTGCTCTTCTGGTCATTCCTTCACTATCAAATCACATGTTGAGTGAGTAACACAGGCAAATATGTGAGTAAAAAATCACCTCACCCATATAAAAAATTCAAGTACTAAAATATCTGTAAAGAACAAATCATGTAATAAAAAGGCCAGTAAAATCTTCCAACTAATACAAAATTTGATAATAACACTACTAACATCTAATTTAAAACTCGGACAAACTTAAGCTTGAAATAATTTGAATTTAAAGAAATTTCAGACTTGCTTTATCCAGGGGTTTTACAGTTTCTAAATAACACATACAAAAATCTGAACTATATTTGTATATTCATAGTATAGTATGCAAAAAATATCCCAGAACTATATTCTAAAATTACATAATTCCAGTAAGAAAATTACATCATAAGTAGCTTCCTTAGCAGTATCGCAAAGGAATGTTTATATTGTGAGCATTCATCTCCATGGAAACTTTGTATGTTCATGAATTTCTAAGAATACTCATTAAAAGATATTTAAATCAAATCAAGTTATTTCTAACAAAATTTGTCTTAAAGTTATTAAGAATTTTAAAACAGAATTCTGTTATAAGTAAACATAAAGAAATTTTCTTACCAAAACCGATTTATATGCCTTAATTCTATGTACAATATTAAGGCCTTTACAGGTAAATCTCAGGCAAAAAAAACCATGAGATGCAAGATGGGATGCCAGTGACATCAAATGTGGAAGATTCATATCTCCTGATGCTCCATGTGTAAGAATTATTCCATATGTTAAGCTCTTGTTAGGTACCAAACAAACAGCATCTAGTAACTTATTTCCAAAAGGTATTTTCAATTTAACCTGGAATTTAAGAGAATAAAGGGATAAAAATTACTTCCTTGATTATTCAGACAACTGAATAACTATGTGTTTGTTCTGCAAGGTCCATGAATCAAGTCATGGCCTCTAAATAAAAAGCAATGACATTAATAATGGCTAATATTTAAGAAGTACTTATTGTGTGCCAGGTACTATTATAAGTTCTTTATAAGTATTAACTCATTTAATATTCCGAATAATTCTATGAAGCAAATACTATTATTATCTCCATTTTATAGATAAAAAAACTGAGGCACAGGTTAAGTAACATACATGCCCAAAGTTATATAGCCACTAGCCAGGATTCAAAATTGGGCAGTTTGCTCCAAAGTCTTACTCTTAATCACTAATGCTATACTATCTCCATAGTACAAGTTGAAAATGAGAAAATACTCTGGATCCATGCAACAAAAAAATAAAACAAACAAAAGGAATACTGAAGATTCAGAACATATAAAAATATTACCTCTGTATGACTCATTTTCACTGTTGAATAACAAACTTAAAGTGCATGCATTACATCTGAGAAGCAAAGGACATCTCCCTGAAAAGAAAATTCTGTTGTGAAAGGTGAGTTGGCAGACATGATTATGATACAAGAACTGTGAATGAACACATTCAATAGTTGAATAAACACATTTAGAATTATTTCTCTAAACTGTATATTTTCAAGGTTCCCATAGGCACTTGAAATTGGTTATAGGGCCAGGTGTGGGGCTGGGAGATGTCATATAATGTAAAGCCAATATGATACCTTAACATGGAAACCTTAAGAAAATTCATATCTAAGTAGGATGCTGTATGTTAGCACATATACATACATATATATATATATATATATTGTGTACGTGTGTGTGTGTATATATATATATATATACCGTATATTGTATACGTGTATATATGTATATAATTCCTTTCTAAGCATCTTGATTCCCAATCGACTATCTTTAACTTAATTTCATAGCATCTTTCTATGAACTCATTTCCTTCATCATTATTGTTTTCAACTCTTCATTCCACCCCACTATAGGTGTATATATCTGTACCCTTTGTCATGTGACTTTGCAGACTTTCTGTAGGAAAAGTGTTATCTCCACCCTACTGACTTCGGGCTTGGTTCAGGGACTTACTTTAATGGAATATGCAGAAAAGTTTCAATGTGCCACTGATGAACAGAAGGGATAACGAAGTTACAGAGTACCTCTTAAATTCTCACCCTCAACCATGAGAAAAGCATGCTGCAGTTTATTTTTGTTTTTTCAGCCTGGGCTCTAGAATGAAAACACATGGAGCAGATCTGAACTCAACACTAAAGTCTGGATTCCAGCCAAGATCTAAACCACTGAAGAACCATGAAATACTGACCTGAAGATCAAGAGCATGAAATGTGGTAAGCACTGAGATTTTGGGGTTGTTATGCAGCATTTCTTCTTACATTAAGTTATCTTTTATTGTTCAGGACATTATCAACATCAGGATACCCAGCATTCATCTATTTCCCCCCAATATTTATTCATTCATTCATTGAACAGATGATTCAAAGTTCAAAAGGTACCAAAAATATAGTCTCCCTTATTCCACTTTTGCCTTGTCACTCAGATCTCCTTTCTAAAAACACTGATGTTACCCACTTCTTGCATCTTTCCAGTTATTTTTTAAATATATACACATACCCACCCTTTCTTTTTCTTTTTGTAAACTGGTGATATTTTCTTCTGAATCTTTGCCCCTACTTAACATGTATCTTGGTGATTACCTTTTTCTTTAAACAATGAGCTTCTTTCATTTTTTAATGGCTGCAGAATATTCCAAGGAAGGTTTTAATGTAATTTATTTCACCATCTATTAATGAACATTGAAACTATTTTTAATCTTTTGCTAAAACAGTATTGCAATGAGTGGCACTGTACTTGCATTATTTTCAAATGTGTGTAGACATAGCTATAAGCAATTCCTGAGAGAGGAACTGCTGTGTCAAAGGATATATTCACTTGTGATTAATTTTTTTATAGAATATATTTCATTTTTCAATGGGTAATATATGCACATGCTACAAAATTTTTAAATAAAGTATAAATACTAAGTCTCCTCACACTTTTTTCCTCCAGTCACCAAGTTCCTTTCCCTTCCTATAAGCAATCACTGTGATCAATTGTGTATGTTTCCTTATATGTGTATGTGTGTGTAGAATTCTCTTATTTGAGCCTGAAGGGTATTAGTCTGGCTGCACAAGTTCTGGGAATTAAGCGGGACGAGGATGAAGGACTTCAGCTTCAGTGTCCATTTTCATAAATGTAGCCCCATAAGTAAGTGTAAACTGGGGTCCCCAAGTTCAAAGTTCCTGTTTTATATTCTTGAGAAAATAGCCTCCAATCTTCTAATAGGATGAAGGCAATGACCTAATAGTGTGAAATAGGGATGGATATCTAATTAAACTCCTCAAACAGATTTTACCTAAGCCCTCCACATCCATCTTTAGCACCATGACCTTCATTGCCAGTTCCCAGTGTCCAGTACAGCTATTTTTTTATGCAGTTTGAAGATTCGGTGGTTTATATATGAGAATTGTTCCACAGTATCCCCTACTGCTGGTTTAGAATTAGGCTAAAACTTACTGAGACATTTGCTTTCCAGTGCCCGATATTTTATTGCTAAGTTCCCTTTCCGATTCTTTCCATCCTTGGGGGTTTGTCTTTTAAAAAATCCCTTTATCATCATTTTAGTATGGTTTCAGGAAATAAAATTAGATACATGCATACCAGGGGTGTCCAACTTTTTGGCTTTCCTGGTCCACATTGGAAGAATTGTCTTGGGCCGTACATAAAATACACTAACACTGATGATAGCTGATGAGAAAGAAAGTTTATGAATTTGTGTTGGGCCATATTCAAAACTGTTCTTGGCTGTGTGTCGCTAGACAGGCTTTAATTGTATACAATCCATATCTTAATTCAGAATGCTTTAAGATTCCTCAACAACATGGGTTTTTGCTTGTTTTCAGGAAAACTCTACTCCCATCTAGACTTCATGATGAACAGTCTGTTTTTCACAACTGGTGTACAAGTTCTGGACTACCTTGGAAACACTGAAATTGTGCCCTGATATAATCCCACCACAACCTGGTCTAGACAGTTTAGGTTGAGCTTGTCCAAACGGCGGCCCGGGACTGCCTTCAAAGTGGCCCAACACAAATTTGTAAACTTTCTTAAAACATGAGATTTTCCTGCAATTTCTTTTTTTAAAGCTCACCAGTTATTGCTAGTGTCAGTGTATTTTATGTATGGCCCAATATAATTCTTCTTCTTCCAATGTGGCTCAGGGAAGCCAAAGATTGGACAACCCTGGCTAGGTTATAATCTCTGGCTTTGGATTCCTATAAAGCAGGGTTTGAAATTCAGCTCAGCCTTAATATTTTCAACTGCAAATGGTGATAAACATCATCAACCTCAGAGACGCTGTGAAGATTAGTTGATAATCTGTGCTGTATTTAGTAGTGTCCCCACATCATCAGCATTCAATAGTGATTTTTATGACTACTAATATTCCAGAATGCAATAAGCGATCACATCTTATGCTGAAGGATCAAAATGTCACAACCACTGTAACTTTTAATTAGAAAAATGCTTGTGCATTATCTAGTAATATTGCTTCGACAGCAGGAGGTTGGAAGTCACAGGGTAAAAGAAACGTTTGGAGTTCAAGTCTTTCAGGGCGGTGGGTAATCTGGCGGGGTCCGCGACAGCAAGCCATACAACAGTAATGTGAACCGCGGTCTCTCAGAAGTTTGGGATTCAAAGGCACCTGAGAAGCCGCTTATTCACTCTAATGACGAGCGTGCGCCGGGGCTGTGCGGTGGCTGTTCTGAGGACCCGGAGCAAACCCTCGAAGCTTGCGGCTGCTTTGGGCTAGCTGCAGGTGACAGGCTCGTGTGACCCGCGCTGGACCTGTTCTGCTTTATCTGCCCGCACCATCCCCCACACTGAGGCCTCCTAATCTCCCAGGCGGACGAAGCCGCAGCTGCTAATGCACCCCGCGGGCACCGACTATACACCAAACGCCTCAGGAAGCCAACAGCCCAAGAGGGGACAGCCGGGATCCGAAATGCCTTAGGTGGGGCCACCAGGCAAGCTAGCACGCCGTTGGGAGACCGTTCCCCACCTGGTAGCGCCAACCGCCGCAGCCGCACTTACCAGGGGAGGAAAAGTGGCCAGAAGCACCTAACAGCCCCGTCACAGAAGCTCTCACTCCCTTCCGAGCAAACTACCACGCTCGAAGTGACCGCCTCGTCGTACCGCCAGAGTACACTACCAAGACGCATGCGTGCGCAGGCACCGCCCCTGAGCGTGCAGGGCGGCTCGCGGGGCACGCTGGGGGCGGGAGTTTCCTCGCCACTGACCACAGTGACAGGGGGCCTGGTTGGCTCTCGAAAGCGCGGGTGGCTGAGAAGGCACCTCCAGTCACTGCCTCTCCGCCAACTTGTTCCTCTCTAGGCCCTTCCCCATTCCATCCATTCCATTCTAACAGTTGCACAGATTAAAAAACATGGCGTTAACTCTGATTTTTCTCACATCCTACATTGACTCGACCCTTTTGGCTCTCTTTGAAAATAAATATATACAGCATCCAACCACTTCTCATTGCTCCATGGTCCAAAAACAGCTAATAACTAACAAAACGCAGGCCTTTAAAATAAAAATGGTTTTATTATAAAATTCTGAAAATGATCTTTAGAAAACAGTCATGGAAATATTGCATAACAAGAACAAACATCTTCAGAACTCAGACAATCACATAGCAGATTTTATGTCCATGGAATTAATATTTAAAAAACATTCTTCTTTTCAGTTAAGAAGAGTCTTCAGAGCACCATTATTTGAAGGGAAGGTATTTTGCATATCAGAGTTCATCTTTGGTCTGCAATTAAGAAGCAAAGTATTTAAGAGCCATCAAGAAGTCATATATGTCAGGAAGACTTACATTTACTTATTAATTATTTTCCCCGAAATATGAGAGAAGAAAAAAACAAACCAAAACAAAACCAGTCACTGTTGAAGACTTGTAGTCTAGAAATATTTTTGGAATCACCTAAGGGTAGAGTCACATTGTGTTTTATAGGGCTCCTGATGTGGGACCCAAACATCTAAGAGTCTGTGTTATTATTAAGGGCCTTGTTTTATGATTGGTATCAGTAATGGGCTATAGTGGACTATGAGGAATAAATAAACAAAGCTGTCATTCCAACTCCTAACTTCCACAAATCAATGGGATCACTTGTCACCCCTCAAAATCACTTAGAGAAAGATAAAAAATAAAGAGGAATGGAGAAAGAAAGCTGCCCAGTTTCATTTGCAGCCCACAGAAGCATTCTGATACCAAATCATAAACTTTATGAGGGGGTGCCTTTTGATTCTGGCAATTTGTTTTGTCACTGGGTTCAACTAATTTTATGGCTTTGTAGCACTGACAGGGGTTACAATTGATGATGTACCACTTGAGGGCTAGTTAGTGGCAAATCAGTTCTTAAAACAAAACAACCAAAACGCTGATGTGTAGCACATGTGCTGTTGTCATGGTGTAAATACTCTCATCAGGCGGATTCCAAGCTACCAAAATGTAACCGCAGAGCAAAATTTCTAAGTATTTAACAATCAGTGAGCTTTTATGAGCTGGTTACCTTTTATTCCTTTTAAACCTCCTTTAGAGGGAGACATAATAATTGCCAAATCTGCCTTCTTATTTTTGGTTTCAACACCACAATTTTGAGTTTACCCATTCAGAGACAAGATGCTGCTGCTTTAAAAATGTCATCAGTATACTGTAGTCATACATATTTAAAAATCACAATTTTATACAATATACACTCCCACAAACGAAAAACAACCACAATGAAAACAAACGTCACCTGCTGCACTGTCTATATACACAACCGTGCACACAATTTGAAGATGAGAGGTTGGTTTTTGGTCCTGGCTTTGCTATAATCCAGCTAGATGATTCTGACCTAAATTATTCTTTGGGCTCAGTTTTGTTAACTGTGACATGAAGGCATTTACTGGATGATCTCAAAGTTCCTTTTTAGCCTGATAAGGCCATATGTGAATTTTCCTTTTTTAAACAAAAGAAGTATGGCATGGTATGAAGAGATTGCTTTTCAATGAATAATCTGTTAACACACAAAACCATGGTTATGTGCTTGTACAATTTTTTCATGTTTAAGTTGGAATGATAAAGTTTGCCAAACCTATCTAACAGGGAGATGAATGCTACTAGATAATGCAAGTGAAAATAGTTTTCAAACATTAAACATCTATTCACATGCCATGTGATCTGAATTCTCACATTAAAAAAGGTTTTCATCTACTTTGCTGAATGGTCTTCTCACTTAACTGCATCTAGTAGTGCCTTTTCTTTTGCCTTCTCATCATCCATTATAACTGTCTCTCTTGTATACTGAATGCTTGGAGGGTCCAGGAGAAACTCAAAATAGTCATTGCTTGACTGAATGACAAAAGGAATAAATGAGGATTTGGGTCAAAGTTAGTTCTTATTATGATATTGGCCAGCTCTGGTTACCTTTTTCCTAAGGCACATGCAAGGGAAGAGGTCATCCTCTGTCTGTGGTTCTACCCTCTTCATGCCCTCTCGAATTTGGGGCTCATTCACTTGTAAACTGGCATATTCCTACATAGGCAACAATACAAAAACAGTCCTTATATAATGCTTACAGTACATTTATCAAATTAGATATGCTGGAACTTGCTAGAATATGGTCCATTTAACTCATATGTGTCAAGATGCAATATGCAAAGTCCCCCATACTCCCCTTTGGCACCCAACAACAGAGCTGAGAGGCAGCTGTCCTTGACCCTGGCTGCCTCTTTCTAAGGGATCTTAGATGACTTGTATTTACTTATTTAGTTTTTACTGTCTGCCTTGTGGTAAAAGAAATTATGTACATGATCTTCCCTAGACTGAGAATTTGAGGACAGAGACTATTCTGCCTTTCCCACAATGGCTCGCACAGCATCAGTCACCATCTTCATTCATTATGTGCTCGCTTTGTGCCTGGCTTGGGCTAGGTGTTTACGCTCTAGTACATATGAGTTGAATGAATGGACATTACCATGTAGATCTTTGGAAATTTAGATAATAAATCCTTCCTGCTCCTCCACTTTACACATTTCATCCATCCATCCCTTCCCCTTTCCCTAGGAAAGGTTATAAAGGGGACAGAGCCAGTGCAGATCAAAAAAAAAAAAAGAAAAGAAAAACACAACTTTTTTGTGTAGCAGAGCCTAACATATGAAGCTCAATATCTGCAATTCTGAGATTAAAAAAAAAAAGCTTAATTTAGATCTAGTACTATTACTAGCAAATTACTTATCTGCTATTGCATCTTTTTAAAGAACTTTTGAAATGACCAGATATGCTCTGATTACACTCCTACAAGTTTAGGTTCATGAAAACAATTTCCAAGAGAAGTTATGGCTCATATAGGGTCAGCATGACAGTTCTAAATATATCTTATACTATATAGACAAAGAAATGGTAAGGCAGCAGCAATATTCTACAATGAAAAAAATACAAATCCATGTATAGCAACTCCGCAATTTCCTAACCACATAGCACATAGTTCTACCATTAATACTTTTCCCTTAATGTCAGAACATTCTCCATTACAGCTAATCTTTGGTTTTCTACTAATTTGATTATTTAATATTACTGATTTTTGCCCACACAAGTGTATTTTTATTTCCTTATATTAATATACTTTTAGAAACTATTATGTGAAATATTATTTGCTACTAACATGACCAATTATAAGTTGTATGTCTATTGTCTTAGAAAATACTGACCTGAAAAAGTTTAAAATAGTAGCAAAATATGTCATCACCCATGAGATTATTTCTTGCAAATTCTTGTCCTGTTTTGGCTATCTTCCTTGCCTATGAAAACAAACAAACAAAAATCCTTTAATGAAATATAGATATTTTTCACATGTAGACATATGAAAACTGATCTTCAGAGTACATTGTAGTGGGACACTAGTCAAAAAAATATCTTTGGGGGTAGTCTTTCGTGGAACACTTAAGAGGGTATGTTTGTTTGAATTAAAGGGAGGTTTTTAGAACTTGAAAGTTTGAGAAATCATATTAGACTTCTGAATTAAGCCTCTCTTGGAGAGAAAAGATACACATTTAATGAAGTAACAATGGTTTTTTAAAGTACATGCAGGATGAAGCTTAATGCACTGCCTTAAAAATTTTCAGCTATTAGTTTGAAGTTTGTATCATGCAATCTCTCATTTTAATCCATTGCACAGTTAGTATTCCTTTCTGCCAGGCTGGCTATTTTAATTTTCATGTTCTTAGTAGTGATGAGTAAGTGTCTGAGGCTCAGACCAACCTGACTGAAAAAGAGATCATAGTCAAGGCCAAGTTTTTTGTTTTATAAGCAGAATGGACAGTTAATCCAAGTTGCAATAACTGTGTTCATTCTGAAGGGAACTGTGTTATCCATGGGGAGGAAGCTTCCCATTTACAGGTAAAAGTCTACATCAAAATGCTTCCTGAGCATTTTGAATGTTTTCCAGACACAAGATATTTAAAATGAACCCATGATATTGGGGTATAAGGAAAGTGACCATACCTCTTCATCATGATCTTTTGCCCATTGAAGTTGTTCCAGGAGATCACTCAGATTGCTTTTAACTGGAATGTAGTGTTTCCAGGGCTGCAGCTCATTATAAAAGTGTTCATAGTAGATGGAGTCCTGCTTCAGCACAACACTGTCACCGACAAGAAGATATGGGAGGCGATATGCTGCGACAGTGCCATCAATGTTTATCTGATATTTATGCTGTGAAACAGCAGTAAAGTATAAGAAATCTCCATTATTTACTTTTATTCTGCTCTCTTTATTCTCTTCCCCTTTTCATACAAAAAGCCTAACTGTCCTGAGATACAAACTGGCCAGATTTTGCCCTCTGCTTTCACCATTTAGTAAGCGCTATTATATAATGTGCTGACCTAGAGTAAAAGGCTTACGGTACTTTGATGCTCCCTGAAATTTCACAAAGGGGCCACAAGTTTAATGTAGAAGCAGTCAGTAAAATAATAAAACTGTTGTTCTCAGGCTACTACTGAAGGAAAGAAAAATTCATGGTGACTTCGTAATCCCTCTACCACTTTTTATTGGTCACATGTGAGCTCCTGAGCATAACACATTCTATGCCATGTTAACCACACCTTTTAAACATCAGATGGCCACACACAAGTTTTAAAGAAATTAACAAGCTCTTAGACAAATGCATCTATGAGTAAAAATATTCATAGCACTGTGGTAATCAACAGTTTTTAGTTGTAGCAAATTCAACAAGTAGGAATAAAGCAAAGGTATGACAGAGCACTCTCTGAGGAGGAGTGGTTGGCATCAGGCCTCATTTTCTTTAAAAAAATCTTTGCAATATGCATATGGAAACATTGACAATTCAACTATGGAATTGTCTAGCTATTGCCACATAACCCATCAAAAACAAAAAATGAACGAACAAACAAAAAAAAATTTGGCCATATACAACATAGACAGAGCTCACTAATCATTTGCCTTCTCACCTATAGGACAGGTGACTACCTTTCCCCAGCTTTTGTCCACCTTTCTCCCCACCATATGGGACTTCAAAAACTACTCAGTGGTTTAGAGAACAGGGCAGTATCCTATTGTATAAAAAATATTATTAAAAAAAGAATCACTCCCCAGGAAACATGAGTAATCAACATTCTAGATAGACGAAGCTCTCCCTAATCCCCAGAATTCCCAAGGAGACCATTGGAATAGATTTCAATTAATTTCCCCACCAGAACTGATAAGAGAGACCTCATTTATATCTTCCTTAGTCTATTGTCATGCTTTGGCTCTAAAGAGAAATATTTATAAAATCTCTTATCATATTTTTCCATGTATAAGATGCCCCCTACTTTTCTAAACTAACATTAAGAAATAAATACATAGGGGCCTGGGATAGCTCAACAGGTTGAGTGCTTGCCTTGCAACCGGAAGGACCAGAGATCAGGTCCCGGCCCCAGCCTGTGCAAACTCACATGCTGAACTGTGGTGCAGCTGCTGACCACCAGAATGGTGGTGAAAGGTTCTCACCTCCTATGCAGGCGGCCCCCAATTCAGTTCCTGCCGCGTGTGGCCCCACATTCACATGTGTGGAATGAAAAACTATGTCACCACTAATAATGTACAACTATGGAGACTACTCTGGGCCCTGCCTCTTCTCTCTCTCTCTCTCTCTGTCTCTCTATCCCTCCCTTACCTTCTCTCAAACAATAAAATAAATCTTAAAAAAGAAAAAATCAATACATAGGTTACTCATGTGTATAAGACAACCCCTAATTTTTGGTCTAGCAATTTCAGACAAAAGTATCATCTTATACATGGAAAAACATGGTTCAAAAGTATTACCAATAATAAAAAAAGATTTTGGAGCAGAAATGTGCTTATCTTGGATCAACTGGGAAAAAAGAAATATAGCTTTCCCTTGGCCCCAAGGTCCCTGATGTATACTTAATGCCAAGGGTAGGTACAGACCCACATTGCCAAATCAGTCCCTGGGGCCCCATGCCTTGATAGTCTCTAAGTTTTGTGCTCACCTTTCCTACCCCCCTGTAATTTAGAGGCCTCAGTTTCCTTCCCACAAATGAAGATACAGTTGACCCTTTAACAATATGGGGGTTAGGGGCAATGACTCTCCAGCCCTTCCCCAGTGCAGTCAAAATCCTGTACATAACTTTTGACTCCCCCAAAATAGCTGTCCCTCATTATCCAAGGGGCACTGGTTCCAGGACCCCTATGGATACCAAAATATGCAGATGATCAAATTCCTTATATAAAATGCAATAGATCAACGCACATAGTCGGCCTTCCACAGCCATGGATTCCCAACCTTGGATGAAAATACCAATATACTGAATTCAATCTATGGTTAGTTGAATCCATGGATGCAAAGCTTGAGGACAGAAAGGGCTGACAGTATACTGGAAAAAAACCCCACCCAAAACCAAAAACAATGTGTCTACAAGTGCACCCATGCAGTTGAAACCCATGCTGTTCAAGGGTCAGCTGTATTTGGAAAAACAAAAAGGACTGGCCATGGATGATGTCATACCTTGAAGAAATCAAAAAATGAAATGTGTTTCACAATGGGACCATACAGGCTTTCCTCGTGTTTAAAGAAGAAAAAGTTGGTAAAGGCAGCATCTATGAGTTCTGGGTGTTTTCTGCTGAGTTTAACCAGCTCGAGTCTCTCTTTGCGGCTGTCTCTCCCTCTCCAGACAGCTGTGGAGTTTTTGCTTTCCCAGGGAGGACCCGTGTTAGCTTGCACAGACATCATATCCAGACTTACTCTGGAAGACAGAAAGTGCAACAGATTTTCCTCCCAAACCATCACATTACAAAGATTGTTGGGAAAGAACTCACCACAGAAAGAAAACCAAGGCTCTGGGTCATCTTCGACCCATCTCTCACCGGCCCATGGTTTCTAGAACTGAGTCAGTGAGGTCATAGGTAGGCATCACAATATCCTTGGAATCTGTGGAGCCACACCAGGAAAATATTGGATGAATATGTGAATTGGATTTCTTTTTTTCCAAAGGCCAGTCTCCCAAATTAACAAAAAATTCCACATCTGGCATCTTCACCTAGGAAAAAGAAAACAAAGCTTATTCACATTTTGCACTGGGTAATGCAAGGGTGTCCAACATTTCGTTTGCCTGGGCCACACTGTAAGGACTATCTTGGGCCATACATAAAATACATTCAACTCACACTAATGATAGCTGATGAGCTAATAAAAAATAAAAAAAAATCACGAAATAATCTCATAATATTGTAACAAAGTTTATGAATTTGTGTTGGGACTCATTCAAAGCTGTCTGGAGCTTCATGTAGCCCATGGGCTGTGGGCTGGACAACCTTGCTGTAAGTGCTTTGCATTTTTAAGAAAGGTACTATGATTTTCCACGACTAATTCAACCAAGATATGCACACAGGTTATTCAGTAAGTAGCTAGCGAGCAAATGGTAAAATGATGGTATAGTTTTTTATATCAGCCATTTTACTATCAATGACAAGTACTTCACTAGAACCCTATTTAAGCACATCATACCAGGGAACAGGATTCAGAATATAATGACTTCTTTGAGCGCAAAGTAACTATATAGTGTTCCCTCGCCACTTCGCGCTTCATGGTTTGCGGCTTCAGTGCTTCGCGGGTTTCCCCCAAAATATTCATCAAAAAATAAAAATGAAAAAATACAACCATGTCGGCAGCCACATGGCGGAAAGGAGCGTTGTTTCATGTTGATGCGCGAGAGAGAAGGATCCCTGCATGTCAAACAAAGAGATGAGTTGACTCATAGTACATACCATGGGCTCTCATAGAGGCGTGTCATTGGTTTCCGGTGCGACATTGACCAATGAGAGCACGAGTGGATTTATCCCTGTGAGTTGATTGTCTGCGCATCATTGCAGCCTCACCTAGCATCTTCTCTTGTTGTATCTCGCCAGTCTTGTCCATGATGTTGACTGTCTCGCATACTGTATTTTAGTGTTGTGTTGGCGATAACTTGTTTTGTTTAAGCGATAACTTTTTTTATTAATTAAGCCCTTATAATGCCGCCTAAGCGCTGTGCCCCTGCGAAAGCTTCCTCCAGGGCACCCAAGAGGAAGAAGATGATGACCATCAGCGAAAAAGTGAAACTTTTAGATATGATCAAAGAGGGCAGAAGTGATGCATCTGTGGCACGCCATGACGGGGTGAATGAATCTACAGTGCGGTCCATCAAGAAAGAGGAAGCAAACATCCGCAAAACTGCTTCAATAACCTTCAATAAAGAAGCAAAACGTGTGGTAACTCCGCGTAATAACAGAATTGTGAAAATGGAAGCTGCACTGGCATTGTGGATTGCTGATTGCAGGAAAAAGACAGTGAGTTTGGACACTAATATGATCAGGACAAAGGCCAAAGCTCTCTA
>PVKE010035034.1:0-17074 GCA_004027555.1 Craseonycteris thonglongyai | reverse complement strand
TTTATAGTATATAAGGGCATTAATGAAGTTAGTGGAAATAATTTCAGAATTTAAATCTAGAATTGTAAACATAAAAGACAAACAAAAACTTTTTTTTTTTAGAGAATTTTTTTTTCTTTAATACTTATTTATTTATTTTTAATTGTTTATTAACAGAGAGAGTGAGAGAGATACAGAGACAGAGAGAGAACTGAACTGGGGGAGCTCCCAGTTCAGCACATGGTTCCGCACGGGCCAGGGCCGGGATTCAATCCTCGGTCCCCAGCGCTGCAAAGTGAGCACCTAACCCACTCAGCCATCCCGGCTTCCCCACAAAAACTTTTTAAAAATGCCTAATCTCTAGGATGAGGATTCAAAATAAGGTTAATGATTTAAGGAATGATAAAGTAAAATTTAAAAAAAAACCATATGTAAAATAATGTAAAACGTTTTCTTAACATTTTTTTAAATTAAGTGTTACTCATTTCATCTAGGTTGCACCAGAAAAAAAATTAATTTTAAATAACTAATATTTATTACACTTGTTGAACTACCAGCAAAACAAATAAAAATTGGAATTTGTGAGCAGTTCATTGATTTGCTTTTAAAAAGTACAGGTCTGACTTAAATCAAGAACTGAAAAATAACTTTTAACATGAAGCATTGATTTGAAAAACTTTCTAAGGACACCTACGAGGATACAGAACCCCATGTTGGTGAACAAAAAGGTGTCACCAGAGTTTTGACTAAAAATTCAGAAGAATTTTTTGCCCAATATAAGGTCTATAGTGTGAATTTGTTACCAAAGAAACATGTTCTCAATTGTGTGGATGCTAATGACATTCTTCAGAACGACTAAATAATTGCATATGACATTTTTTTGCATGTTCCCATATGAAATACATGAAATATGACCTTATGGCCCCCATTGGATATATGATGAAAATATTAATAAAATGCTTTAAAAATTACATTTAATATTAAAAAGATAATACATGCAGTATAATAGTTAAGAAAAACAATAGAGGGGAAGCCGGGATGGCTCAGTGGGTTGAGTGCTCACTTTGCAGCGCTGGGGATGGAAGATCGAATCCTGGCCCCAGCCCGTGCAGAACCATATGCTGAGCTGGGGAGTGTCCCCAGTTCAGTTCTCTCTCTGTATCTCTCTCTCTCTCTCTCTCTCTCTCTCTCTCTGTCAATAAATAAATAAATAAATAAATAAAACTTAAAAAAAAAGAAAGAAAAACAATGGAATATATATATTTTTAAAAAGCTCATTGTAGTCCTTGGATAAAATAAATTTAATTTTGAATTGTGCTATTTACATTATAATTAGTTATAATTGGCATGAACTGTTGTTTACTATTACTATAATGTTAATTTAACAGATTGAGCTTTAGCTATTTCACTTTCAAAAGTATTAAAACAATATTTGGAGAAAATGTGTTTTTAAAATCAAAGGAAATAACTTCTGACAAAATACTTAGGGGAATTGTTTTGATTTCTGTAATGTACTTTATAATGCATCAAAAATAAGAGAATTGATGGATATTTAAAGGATGAATAGTTGGATAGCTATGTGATAGAATAACAGTAAAATGTTAAAAGTAGAAATAAGGAGTAGGGTATATAGTTATGTACTGAAAAGCCTTTCAAATTTGTTGTCTCTGATATATTCCTGATAAAGTATTAGGGTAAAAAAAGAAATTGTGTATGAATTTTACAACAAGAGTAGCATGCTAATAAACTATAAGAAAAAATTTTAAATGGAAATATTCACATGACTAAAAAGGAAAAGATACACATACAAAGAATCCCAAAACTAATTTCTATAGAGACTATATGCTGGTCATTAAAGACCACATTACAACATAATCTTAATTAAAGAGGTTTAAATAAATTGAGTTATATACCTTTTATTTTCAACATTATTAATAATAATACAAATTTTTTAAATTTGGAGGAAAAACTGAAATACTGTATAGATATAGATGGTGAAAAACATAATAAAAGTGACTGCAATTTATATAATAAAATTAAAATAGTTCATAAGATTTTCTGTGATAAAGACAATTTATCCCAATACATTATGATGTATGCATTATGATATGTCAAATTTACAGTTCACAGTTCATTTGTGAATATAAAAATTTCTTTAACATTTGTATTGACATTCCAGTTGCTATTCTCTTGGCAGAATAGTTTCTCCAAATTGAAACTAAAGTCAATGTAATAACTACAATACTCAAGAAAGTTTGCTTCATTTGTCATTAAGTACAACAGAACACAAATTATATAAAAATTTCAATTATGGAAGGATAACTAGTGACTTGATTGAAAGAAAAATAAATTTCATGAAATAAATATGTAATTATATATTAATTATATGGGTCTTTATTATTTTACCCTCCCTAACATTACTAGCCCATCAACATGTGACTCAGACATATATGCAATAATAGTTAAATTCAGTTATCTTTGATATTTTGACAACCTTCACGCTACACATATTTTTCAATTTAGATAAAATTAGTTGAAAAATACAACTTGCCAAAAACAGATTCTACAAGAAATAGAAAAACAGAATAGTACTATTTTTAGTAAAGAACTCAGATTTGTAATTAAACACATTCCTCAAATCTCTAGAACCAGAAGGATTTACTGGCAGATTCTTCTTACCAATTTTTCATAAAACTTTTCCAGAAGATAGAAAATACTGGCCTACTTCCTAGATTATTTTATGAGTCCAGAATAATAACAGAACCTGACAAAAAATATGAGAACAAAAGAAAATTTCAGGCCAGTACTCTCATAAGCAAAGATGCAAAAGCCCTAACTGAAGTGTTAGTGAATATGTTACCGGTAAATCATATATTCTTTACAGTATATAGTATACTTTGAAGTACATAGTGAATATCAGCAACATTTAAAAATGATAATCCATTAGAAACAGTCGATTTATTGTAGAAAGTCAGGTGGGTTTAACATTTGAAAATAAATCAATGTAATTCACTGCATCAATAGAATAGAAGTGAAAAGAAAACATGGTCATATTAATAAATGTATAAAACATATTTAATAAAGTTCATTGCCAGTTTATGAAAAAAAAAAAAGAAAAAAAAATCTCTTAGAAAATTGGAAAGGTAACACAGTCATTATCAGTGACTTACTCATATTCCAACTGACTCTCTCTACGGCTTTTTCTACCCTGGGAAGAGAGCAAGTCAGAAATACTGAACTTATTTCATTTAGTATAATAACCTTATGTAAGCCCATCCATGTTTTTGCAAAAACTAAGATTTCATTCTTTTTTAGGATGGAGTACTCATTTGTATAAATGCACTACAATTTCTTTATACAATCATCTATTAATGGGCATTTTGGTTGTTTCTATATCTTAACTATTGTGAGGTAGCACTGCAGTAAACATAGGGGTGTGTATGAATGTATAGTGTCAGAGAGGCATTAGACTTATCAGGAGTAGCACTTCCTAGATTACATAAATGCCTACCCACTGCACTGTACATCTTAAAACAATATAAATAATATTAAATATGAGCTATAATTTAAATGTATATATAGATAGTCATATCATAGAAGAAAGCATAGGGAATACAAGGGCTATCTGAAAAGTATCCAGCCATGTAATATAAGTACAGGCATTTATGGTTGGATTTTTTTCTGGACAGCCCTTGTATAGTTGATAGTATTGAAGTAGCTACATAAGATGTCAGATGGTTAGTGGACTTCTTGGGGTTATTACTTAGTGAGGTGTGTAAATGTCTAATTATTATGTTCTTTTGTACACCTAAAACTCTAATAATGAAAACAAAAGAAAAAAGAAAGGAAAGGAAAAGAAAAGAAAAGAGAAGAAGGAGAAGGAAGAAGAAAGAAAAGAAATACTGGAGGTTGACACTTAAGAAGCAGCCTTCTGGGAAAGCCGGGATGGCTCAGCGGGTTAAATGCTCGCTTTGAAGCCCTAAGGACTGAGGATCAAATCCCGGCTCCAGCCCAGGCGGACCCACATGCTGAACTGGGGTGTGCTTCCTGAATGCGGTGAGGCCCCCAGTTCAGTTCAAAAAATGAAAGAAAGAAAGAAGGGAAGGGAAGGGAAGGGAAGGGAAGGGAAGGGAAGGGAAGGGAGGAAGGGAGGAAAGAAAGAAAAGAAAGAAAGAAAGAAGAAAGAGAGAGAGAGGGAAGGAAGGAAGGAAGGAAGGAAGGAAGGAAGGAAGGAAGGAAGGAAGGAAGGAAAGGAAAGGAAAGGAAGGAAGGAAGGAAGGAAGGAAGGAAGGAAGAAAGAAAGAAAGAAGCAGCCTTCAGGGGAGGCCAGGATGGCTCAGTGGGTTGAGGGCTCACTTCAAAGTCTCAGGGTCTGAAGATCAAGTCCCAGACCAGGCCAGTGTAGATACATATGCTAAACTGGGGTGTTCTTCCCTTGTGGAAGGCCCCTGGTTCGGCCCCCAGCTTGTGGGGTGTGCCTCGCATGTGGGAGGCCCCTTGTGAAGTTCCCTCCCTGCGCAACCCCTTCCCACCTGTGTGTGGAGTAGGGCTATGTGGACACTCCTGACTGTAGCTGTGGAGACTGCTCTGGGCCCTCTCTCTGTCCCTCACTGTCTCTATCTCTCTCTGTCAAAAACAATAGAATAAATCCTAAAAAAAAAAAAAGAGCAGCCTTCAGCCCCTGGTGGATGGGAAGAGGAAGAAAAAACTCTTGATTCCTCATCCATGGCACGGGTAACTGAGGTATGCTCTATACAGCCTTTCAAAGTTCCCCAAGACGTTCACTATGCTAACTGGCTAGTCCTGCACCCTGGACTGGTTTCTCTCTGTGCTGCTCTCTCCTCTCCAAGATTCTGCTCCATCAGTTCCAGCCAGTCTTTCCTTCCCAGGCTCTCACTCTTGTCTGTTCTATTCCAGGGCCCTCTCTGTGCTGTGGCCTGAAAACTCTCCACACTCAGTGAGCTGAGGTGGTCGTGGGACTTCCTCCAGCATTCCCCTATATGGAAATAATTGAAGACCACCCCAATAACAACAAGCAAATCCCCTGTTTGGAGGCTGGTGGTGTGAGGAAGCTGGAGGCAGGCTAACTAGAATTCAGGCATCCTATCTGATGGGCGAGGGGCACACAATTCAGCTTTCTCTGGTCAGTGCTAAGTTGGAGGTACGGGCAAAAATCCAGGTCTCACTCTCTGGGCTGGTTACTGCAGATGGTAAGTTGGCCTTCCTGGGCTGGCAGTTGTGGGATGGGCATCAGAGTTTAATTTTTGTATGTAGTCTGGCCGGGATCTGTTCGTGTATTCAATCTCTCACCTCTCAGTTCTGCCTCTTGGGTAACGTCTGAAAACAGTCATTTTAGATGTTTTGTCAATGTTTGAGGTGTTTGTTTGTTTGTTTTTATTTTGGGAGGAGTGCAGATCCCAGCCTCAATATTCTATCTCAGCTGGAAGCAGAAGTCTCCAACTCCCAGAGTGAGTTTTAGGTTAGTCATCACTATGTAATCTGTTTGATTTGCCTCCATCCTCCTCTCCTGAGTCCCCAGCCTCTTGACTTCCACCTTTGTGTCCCCCTTGACTCTTTGTCACTGGTGTATGGCAGCCAGACACTCCTTACCTTGAAATCTCTGGTTGGGATCCTGTCATAAATACAAAGAGCTCCTGCAAACAAGAGCACAGCGCCCATTTCACCGTCACCCGGGAACTTCTCACCACTCTCTCTGGCCTTGGCCTGAATCTCAGGGCTCTGATGCTTTCCTGAACCTAGAAGGATTCCCGATGTTTTGCTTGAACTCTGCTGCTCACCTGCCCAGACCAGCTTCTATACCAGATAAGATGCTCCTGGTAAAAACTAATAAACAGAAACCTCATTTAAATTGAAGTCAGGAGGCCAGAAAGGGGAGCTCTCATGCCCCACACTGAGCCCAGCAGGAAGAACTCTGTATTAGCTCTCTCAAGAACCTCTCCTCTGTAAGAGTCGCCTCTCCTTTGTTTCTCAGGATTTGTGTGTGGTTATCCATTAGACCACATTGTAACTCCTGTTGTTCCCAAATAAACCCAATCTTGCTGGAGAAATACCTGGCTTCTATTATTTAAGGTCAGCACCCTCCTCTCTTTGTCTTGGTGAGCAGAGCTCTGCCCAGCATCAAAAACCCACCCTATTCTGTATAACAGAAGGTCTAGAAGGCCTTGCTTTCAGACACAGTCCCTTTATGACCATTCAATTGACTAGAATCTCTGAAACACTTCACAACATTACGTACTTAGGAAATCCTTACCTTTCTGTTTCTCCCAATTCACTGATATAATAGATATTCATTTTAGCTACACATGAAGCTCTTCATCTTGTGCATTATTTGTTTTTCTGTGTTTGTTCAATATGCCCTGTCCTATGTGGCAGGTTGTTTTAGGGCAGGGTTGTCCAACATTTTGGCTTCCCTGGGCCACATTGGAAGAAGAACTGTGTTAGGCCACATATAAAATACTAACACTAACAATAGCTGATGAACTAAAACACACACACACACACATAAATAAAATCTCATAATGTTTTAAGGAAGTTCATGAATTTGTGTTCAAAGCCACAGGTGACCAGCAGGCCATAGGTTGTACAAACTTGAGGAATGATCTTCATAACCCAGAAAAATGTCTGTTTTCCTTATATACAACCATATATGTTAAATTTAGTCATTAGATTTGAGAAGTGTTTTTAACTTTTTGATAAAGATTGTATTTAGCATTTTTTTAAAGGTTTATTTTACTGTTTTTGACAGAGATGGAGAGAAACAAAGAGAGACAGAGAGAAGGAGAAGGGTCCAGAGCAGTCTCCATAGTTGTACATCATCAGTTTTAAACATGGTTTCATTCCACACAGGTGGGTGGGGGCTGCGCAAGGCGGAAACCAGGCTGGAAGCCTCCCACATGGGAGACACGCCCCCTTGAGCCAGGGGCCCAACAGGGGATGAGAACCAAACTGGGGGCCTCCTTCATGGGAAGCACACCCCAAGTTCAATAAATGGGTCCACACGGGCCAGGGCCAGAATTTGAACCTCAATCCCAGGGGCTGCAAAGCGAGTGCTTAAGCTATTGAGCCATCCCAACTTCCCTGTATTTAGCATTTTGATGAAGCTATATATGTGTGTATATGCACACACCTATAGCAGGGCTGTCCCAAAAGTATCCAGCCATGTAATATGAAAAATTGTGGCATTAGTAGCTGATTTTTTTCTGGATAGCCCTTATACATACAGAGAGAGTATACATGGAATTTTCACTAATTGAACATACCTGTGTAGCCAACACCGCAGAAGCAGAACACTGAAATTGCATTTGCTTTACATCTTACTTAGTTATCCCTGTTTTGAAGCTAATGATAAGCTCCAGGACTGCTCTCTGTTGCTCACTATTGTGTCCAGGTTATACCAGAGTGCCTGACCCACATGATGGGCCTAATTTGTTGAAGAAGTTTGTTGACTAACGCTGAGAATGAAGAGCCATGCTCTTACTGAAAATAAATTGAACTGTATCAGTAAAAAATGAAATCTCTTTCTCCTTGGCTATTATTAATATATTTCTCCCATGTATGTTAATACACAACAGAGCTCAGTAAAATTACTGTTACTCAAAGTAAATTAAAATAATTACAAAAACAAAACAAACCCTGTTTAGCTATTGTACCTATTAACAAAGCTGTGATGGCCCCTCCCACTCTGGTAAATGTTGGAAATTGAAATGGCTTATAGTGAAGATTGTGTGAGTTTGTGAGGACAAAAGGGTTTGAGGGAGAATACGCCATGAAGTTGGCAAAATCCATTCTTGTCTGGACAGCCAAGTGACAATAGGGTTCTTATTCCACTCCTCTTGAGAGTCATGCTGTTCCCTAAAGGAACAAGGGTCATTTTGAGCCCAAGTTCCACAAGCGAAGTCCAGAGTTTTATCCATGATCAACATGGCTCATCTTCACCAAGCCAGGTGCTCATCACATTGTCTTTATCTTTTAATTTTTTTTTTTTAATTTTTGTTTTGTTTTGTTTTGTTTTGGGCAGAGAGAGAGAGAGAGAGAGAGAGAGAGAGAGAGATACAGAGATACAGAGACAGAGAGAGAACTGAACTGGGGGAGCTCCCAGTTCAGCACATGGGTCCGCACGAGCCAGGGCCGGGATTCGATCCTCGGTCCCTGGCACCGCAAAGTGAGCGCCTAACCCACTGAGCCATCCCAGCTTCCCCTGTCTTTATCTTTGAGAGACATAAAGGTGGAGAAACCTGTGGCCTCAGTTTGTTCATCTGCAAACCCAAAACAATGTGTGGGTGACTATATTATCTTAAGTGACAGACACTCACCAGGATAGGGTTGGAAGCAGGTATCTTATTTACTTCAGAGAAGAGACTGGAAAACAGCCCAATGGTAGGGCCCTCAGCACCCTTGCAGAGGAGAATGGACGTGGAGAACTAACCCAGCCTTCCCACCACCACCTTGTCGCTGGTGCAGCTGCTTTGTTTTTTCCTTTCATGAAGGCTGTCATTGTTCACACTCCTGGGAGGAAGAACCAATTTAGAATCTTGTTTATCTTGCGAAGGAAATGTGGAAGCCTGGTATAGATGAAAAAAAATGACACCCTTTTATTAACTAAAGAGATGTGGTGGAGGGTTCCCATGGGCCACCCCACTAGATGTTGGGGTGAATAGAGGAGGGGCTGGGAGAAAATGCTTTGTGGTGTGAGTAGAAGTTGTGCTACATGTGAATTGTTCAAAATCCTTCGAGCTTCCTGCCAGGGCATTGAAATCTTGGCTCATTGTGAAATTTGGATCTGGGACAGTTTGCTCTAAGGGGGGTTTGGCATACATAAGTCATTATTATTAATAAACACTTGGTGAATGCCAACCATATGCTTGATGCTGAAATAAAGCTTTTTTTTTTTTTCCTTTTTTGTTAGTTTAAGTTACCAAGTAAAGAAGAATGCAGCTCAGCTCCTTATTATCCCTGAAGAGGCAATTTCATAGTCTTCCTGGCCCTATAGTTATGCCTTTGAACCCCTGGATGCACTTTCCAAAGGCGTTTTGTCTTTCAAGAGAACATTCCAGAACATCATAAGTGGTGACTTTAAACTCTACACCCCTTTCATTATTGAAAGAATGGATTTTGGAGAGGATAATGTAAGGGTCTCCTCACATAGCCTTCAGTCCAACCTGCTCTTATAGGATGACTCATTTCACACTGGCTGGATTTTAATGCTATGTGGCATTGAGTAGAGCTGCTTCTAAATGACTGATCTTGAATTACACAGATGAATCTTTAAAAATATATAGTAGAACAAGCTATGCTTATTTTCAGTGAGTTTCTTTTTGTAATGTCTAGCTGTGTGTTTTCCTTTCTAGACACTAGGTTACATACGGGAAGCAAGGCAAAGTGTGACTTCTCTAAGAAGAATATGCAAAAGATGTTTGAAAATATTTTCTTCCTTTATTTCCCAGCAGTGAATTCAGAGCACTGACAACAGAACTAGATAGTTCGACTCTTTGTATTTTTAAGCAATAAATAATTATTTTAAATGACAGTGATCTCCAACGAAGATTGAGCATGGGTTGGAGAGAGAATCAAAGGAACATGTCAAAGAGGAGAGAAGAAACAATTGCCAGTGTTTCAGTGATAATGTGCATCTTGGAATCTATGAAAACCTTATAAATAGATGGCCAAAGAAGACTTAACTGATAATTTACCAAACCGAAAAATGCAAATTTTTTTTTTTTTTAAAGTTCAAACACTTTTTGGTAGAGTTTTTGGGGACTTTGGCCACAAGACACCCCTATTTCTCTTACTGCCTCTGGCAAGCCAAGTCCTTCTCCAACCAAAGGCTGCATAAATTGCCCTTGTTTGTAGAGTTTGAAAAGTCATTCTCAGAGCCCACCCCCACCCCCAAATTTCTTCCTGGCTTAGCCTATCAAGATGCTTGAATATTTACCACTAAGCAATCATTCATTTATTCATTCATTTGCTCAACAAGTTCTCATTCTGTTCCTATTATGTGTTAGAGCAGAATGACTGGCCTTGGTATGAGTAACTAGTACCTCCTATCTCCCAAGATCATGGATAACATTGCTAATAGATCATTCTGTTGTTTCTTAAAGAACCAAAACCCCAGGCAATCATCCCATCAATTTGTTTATGTCACTCCCCACTTACAATTGTTCAATGGCGTCCTTGTTTATAAGATGAAGACCTGCTTCCTGTCTAGTTCCCACTTAGACCAGCCTCATCTTTGCTCTCTGTCCCCCAGGTACATTATCATTTTTTGAGTTCCCCCAAAGTTTCATATTCCTCCTGGCTTTAGGATCTTCAAACTTGCTGTCCCTCTGACTGGAATCATCTTTGCTTGTCTCAACACACCCTCTTTACCTAGTTAACTCATTTACTCTTGAGATCTTAGCTCAGATGTCGCTTCCTCAGGAACTTTCCATTGATCAATCCCATGCATAATCTAGGTCAAATATTCCTACGGCTCACCTTCATGAGACATGGTCCTGTTCTCTCCAGCATTGGTTACTGTTTAATTACAAAATTATTTGTGCTACTCACATCTTTCTTCCCCTGTAGACTTTCATATCACGTTACCTCGTCACATTATCTTAGAGTAGAGTTTGATCCTAGGGCTTAGTAGGTACTCAATTAAAACTTATTGAACAAATGGGTCTGATAAGATACATGAAAAAAAATCTGTTCTTCGTTGTTTTCCAGGCTCAGTATTAGGGACAAAAAGTGAAACATAACAGAAAGAGCATAAACTTTGAAGTCTGACAAGGAAAAGGACAATGCCAGTTCTTTACTTGCTGTCTGTGTGACGCTGGCAAGGGGCTTAGTTTCTATCACTTATAGGAGTGCTCTGTGCCAGGACTAGGTTAGCTATTTTATATATACTCTCCTTTAACCCTCACAACAATATTATTACTTGATATTGTTGTTTTTATCTTACAGATAAATAGATTGAAAGATCAAGAGGTCATATAGACAATTAAATAAGTGGCAGAGATAGGAGTCAAAATCATGTCCAGCTAGTGACAACTTCCATGCTCTTGAACACTATCTATATTGTTTAACATCCATGAACTTGGGCTTCCTCATTTTTCAATGAGATAATTGTTTTGTAAGTTACTCTACCAAGAGAGTTTCTATCTTATAATATTCTCTTTCTATTAAGTCTGTTCACTAATTTTGCCACTGTCAGATAAATCTCTACATTCAATCAACTGCTTAAAGAGGCAAATGCTTATTTATGGCTTGGCAGAGTGGGGTTCTAAATTTGTCAAATTCACAATTTTCCCATTAGTTTCAGTTAGCCTTTACTATACTACAAAGCACCCCAAAACATGGTGGCTTACACCAACAATCATTCACTATTTCTCACAATTTTTCTGGTTGAGGGACTGGATTCTGAGCCTTGTGTCACCTGGATTCATTATTCAGCACAGGGTTAGATGAACTAGAACAGTGTCTTTATTCAGCACAGGGTTAGATGAACTAGAACAGTGGTGAGCAACATGTCAATCAATCACGGTCCACTGGTGGACCACCAAAGATTTTTGGGGTGACCACCTGAATTAAGAGAAAATTGTCATAGCAGATGCTACATTACACCAGGACCTAGCAGCTAGGCAGCTAAATGTAAAAGAAACACATTTTTCACATGTATACATACAAGAAAATTGGCTCTTCACAGTCGAGGCAGCTGAATGAACTTGAGCAGGCAAAACTAAATAGCTAGTGGCCCACAACACTTGGAGAAAAATAGAAGTAGCCCTTGCCCTGGAAAAATTTGCCAAGGCCTGAGCTAGAAGGTTCTAGGTGATCTCATTTGTGTCCCTAGCAGTCAGTGAGGGCTGTGGGCTGAACACCTTAGCTCTTATCCTCAGGAGGCTCGCCAGTGTCCTTGTGGGAGCATACCAAGAGGAAAGATAGAAGGGCAGGGCTTCTTTACAACCAGCCCCAGAAGGCTTGTACCATCACTTCCTCCACATTATATTGACCAGAGCCGGTCACAAAGCAACTCAAATTTGAGGGGAACAGGGAAATAGACACCCCTCTTGAAGGGAGGAGAGCCAAAATCTCATTGAAAAGAGCATGGGATAAAATTATTATGAACATTTTGAAAAACAGTATCACAACATATGATGAACATATCACTCAAACTAATATTCATAAACATTTGCCATCATATAAGAAAAGTTTTATGAAAAATAGGGAAACTGGGGGTTGCTGGGTGGCTCAGTGGATTGGGCATTTGTCTTGCAGTCCTGAGGTCTGAGGATCAAATCCTGGCTCCAGCCCATGCTGACCCATATGCTGAAGTGGGGTACGTTGCCAGTTTGGTTCTCACCGGGGCACCCTGAGTTTCCAGCCTGGTTTCTGCCTCCACACCTTCACACCCACCTGTGAAATGAAACTAGAAAACTGATGACACGCAGTTGTGGAGGGTGCTCTGGGCCTTCTCTCTCTCTCTCTCTCTCTCTCTCTCTCTCTCTCTCTCTCTCTGTGTATCTCTCTCTCTCTTTGTATGTCTCTCTGTCAAAACCAATAAAATTAAATCTTATTTTAAAAAAGAAAAAGAAGGGAACAATAATATGTACTATTATCACAGCAAAGTTTAGAAGTAAACAAACCATGCAGAGACTGAGGTACAAAATAAAAGAAAAAAATAGCAAACACAAAAGAGAGAGGTTGAAACATGACCTTCCAGGGGTTATGGCACTGAGCAGTTGTCCAGAGCAGAGCTGTCTTTGACATCTCCTCAAGGAGGCTGCCCTGGCAGATAGCACGCATACAGGTGTGGGGTCACGTTTATCCTCTTCCCAGGGGTGGCTGAGCCTGCCATTGTCACCTGCCCTTAATTCCCTGCTTTCTCCTGGAACTTCTCTCATCTCTCCAGTCCACACTTGACACAAGAGGCTGAGGGCCGCAGGACTGTGGGGGACGCCACCCAGCCTGGAGGACCCTCACAAAGGCCTCTGGGAGATGGCTCTGCTGGGATCAGCCTGCCCAAGATTTGAGGAAGCACAGCCGGAAGTGGTGAGCCCTGGAATCCAAGGGTAGGACTGGAGAGAAGTGCGCTCTGTGGGGAGGGGCTTCCCTTGGATGGAAACCCAGATGTCAGTTTAATAAAAGGGCATTAATGCCTTTAGGCTCTCTGGGGGCCATTGTGCTTTAATGAAACGAAGGCCTTCTTTCAGGCCTCTGTAAGAGGTTTATCCTTTTGTAGAAACTTAGGGCTCTAAGCTGAATGAATGCTAATCATCACTGTGCTCTCATAGCATCCCACCCAACAGCCTTGAGCCAGGAGGCTTTGTTTAACCAGAAGTTTTTGCTAAATGTAGGAATTCAAAAACAACAACAACAACAACCATATTTTAGCTTTAAGAATTTGTAAGTTTGATATTCTATTCTTCTGTAAATCTGATTGCCTTAGTGAAGTCACACTGTTTTCAGTTCCTATCCCATAATGACTTTCCGGGAAGACTATTGGAGCTAGCTAGCCTTTGTGTTTTCCCATGCGCCCAAGCTGAGGGTCTGGGACTGAGAACTACGGTCATAGCAGAATCTCTCATTTTACAGGGAGGAACCGAAATCCTGAGGTTGGCTGACCATCTTTAGTCATGGAGTGTCCGGGCAACTCCAGGCTGGCCAGCTCCCTGTTCCAACCCCTGCATGGAAGTCCTCCCCTCACAAACATCAGTGCTGGGGTCCCCTCCGCCTCCGACTAGAGTTCAGAGGGAAAGGAGATGAGTGGTAATATCTTCCAGATGTCAAAAAGATGACGTTTCTCCTGCAATTTAATTGCTTATAATAATGAAGGGGTTGAAAGAAGCAGAGAGTAATTAAAGATTTTGAGTAAAGCAGAAGTTCAGGTTTAGCAAGTTAATGATATTGGCAGGCACAGAGGACAGAGAACTCCAAAGCCACAACCACCTACTTCTTCTGAGAAGAATGTGGCTATGGTGACTGTATTTTATAATCCGAAAATATGGCCTGACAATGGAATCAGAAACATGCTTTAAAAAAAATACTACTTTTGACTCAGGAATTTATTTTTTATAAGCCTTAACAAAGGAATAAAAATAGATCTATATACTTATACATTTAAAATGGCCTTTGGAAAAGAATAAAAGCACCTATAACTGGGACTCTCCCAGAAAAATCTGCCTTATAAATATTTCTCAAGAGAGAAAAATTATTTTCTTTGCTATGTTATATACATGAGTTTGTGGGTATTAGTTTTCATTTTGCTACATACACACTCCCTCAATCAGATCACTGAACTCCTGTGGCTCAGTTTCCACGTCTACAAAATGATAGAATTATAAAAATTGTTATAGACCTTTCAAGTTTTAAAATTCTATGAATCAATGCCTGCTTCAAACACTTCTTCTCAAATATACCTTTCATATATTTTTAAAAGATTTGTTTTATTGTTTGAGAGAAGGGGGGAGAGAGAGCATGTGGAGAGGGGGAGGACTGAGAGCAGTCTCCATAGTTGTACATCATTAGTTGTGACATAGTTTCGTTCCACACAGGTGGATGTGGGTTGCATGGAGTGGGAACTGAAATGGGGACCTCTCACATGGAAGGCAAGAAACTTCGCCTCTGAGCCATCCCATCAGTTACCAGTTGCATCGCAGTTCAGCATATGGATTTGCACAAGCCAGGACCAGGATTCAATTCCCGGACCTCATGGTTGCAAGGCAAGTGCTCAACCTGCTGCGCTATTCCTGCATCCCCACCTTTCATATTTAATTTAACAATTTAGTGGTTAGTAGGAAGAGGAGCTCGATAAATAGGCAGGTGCACCACCACTCACTATGACCCTGAGAGAACAGTCTGGTGAAGGCAGGGCCATAGTCTCTTCTGCTCCTTGTTGCATGCTATGTGGTTATTCAGGGAATAGTAAAATGGCAGGCACTCAGTAATTATTGAATGAATGAATGAATGAATGAATGAGTGAATCCATATCTACAGAGGGTGCCAATAAATGTATACACATTTTAAAAGGAAAAATCTGTATTAAAATTGTAATACTCAATAGATATGGATAACAAAATATGAACACAAGTCACATTTGACTTCTGCAATTATAGGAGATGCTCATCCAGGACGCCAGGATAGCTCAGCAGGTTGAGCACTTGCCTTGCAACTGAGAGATCCAGGGATCCAATCCTGGCCCCAGCCTGTACAAACTCATACCCTAAACTGTGGTGAAACTGGCAGCTGCTGAGATGGCAGCAAAGGTTCTCACCTCCCATGCAGGATGCTCCCAGTTCAGTTCCCACCCCGCACTGCCCCACATCCACCTGTGTGGAATGAAACCATGTCACAAATAATGATGTACAACTATGGTGATTGCTCTGGCCCCACCCCCTTCTCTGTCTCTGTCTCTCTGTCTCTCAAAACAATAAAATACATCTTAAAAACAAGCAAACAAACAAAACACAAGAGCTGCTCAGTGTCCAGACACTTCTGATTATGGAGAACTACTGCTTGAGCTACATTGAGCAAAGCAAAGCGTCTGCTTGTATCTCTGTGCACACCGTTTCAATTTACTATGTGTCTCAAACTTATCACAAACACGTGCAATTTTTAGGCATGTTGGAGGTTCTGTTGAGTACTCATCCCTCCATTGTTGTTGCACTTCCACCATGTTCTCAAATTTCAAATACAATTTCAAAATGCCCTTGTGCTCCTTGAACAACAACAGTGCTTCTGCCATTTCCTTTGACTCCTGCCTGTCACACGGCGACACTAGCATTCATTTGATTAACACCATCTTTTGAGTGAACATCATACTACACATTGCTACTGTAATTCAATTCAACTTTGAAAACTAATACATAGATAACATCTCTTAAAATGTGTATACATTTAGTTGACAGCCCAGGTATTGTCACTATGAATGTGAATTCAAGAAGTGGCTTTTTTTCTTGAAGGACGTGTATCTTTTTATTTAAATACTTTATAAAGTTTTTCATTGGAACCAAGTGATCACCCTCACAAGCTCATAATTTATATAACAAGTTAATATAATCTGACATTCACTTTAATATAAAGCAATGGAAGAAAATTACAGAAAAGGTATAGAATTTTTTCTGTAAAGTCTTGGTATATAGAACTGAAATATTTTTAACAGCTCTATTGATATATAATTTACATACCATAAAGTTCACCCAATTAAAGTGTATCCAACTCAATTGTTTTTAATAAATTTACAGAGTTGCTTAATCATAAGGAAATTATGATTTAGGAAATTTTTATCACCTAACAGGAAAATTTTTACCCATGAGTGGTCACTGTCCCCCTGTCAACTCACTTCCTCACTTCCCAGTTCTAGGCAATCACTTGTCTACTTTATTTCCCTATACGTTTATCAATTTGCTTATTTTGGGCATTTCATATACAGTGGAATAGAAAAGAAATACTTATTATAGCATAATACCTACTCTGATATAGCCGACCTGTCCTTAAACATATGTATATACATAGTTATATATATCTCCAAGTTGAATGAAGCACACCTCAATATCAGATATGATTGTCTTCAATTATTAAACTTATTATTTTTCAGCTTTCTGCACTGATAATGTATTATAGTTCTCTATAAAAGCTGTTGGGTTTGGTTTTTTTTTTAACATTTTTAGAACATTTAGGTCACATTGATGATGCTATGAAATGATTGTGAGAGGTATATATGACCTCCATTTTAGTGAAGTAATGAAGTATTAGAGTTAAGTTGAAATATTTCTATTTAATGATGAACATTTCTTTTTTAAGTTCAGCAGCTTTGCCTTTTAGTCCATGTTTTTTCACAATCCTTTATTATAAATTTTACTTATGTGATAGTTTTTAAGAGGCTTTAAAATCCTTTCTTGAATAAAATTTAATATAAACACATAGGAAAATAATGTTAATTTTTATTATTATTATTAAATTTAATGGGGTGACATTGGTTGGTAACAATTAGTTTCCTGATGTACAAGTCCACATCACATCACCCATACATCGCATTATGTGCCCACCTCCCAGAATCAGCTCCCCTTCCACCACCATATATCTGGTGCCCACTCCC
>PVKE010035033.1:0-17083 GCA_004027555.1 Craseonycteris thonglongyai | reverse complement strand
TATGAAACAAATTACAATACACATTAGTACAGTATAGTAATGTAGAAAGAGCACAACAAAAATCAAAAAAAGTCACTGAAAGTACTCACAGTGTACTTTTTTCTGTGTCTCTTTCTCTCCACGATCTTCCTACAGGAAGTCACAACCATGTGACAGCCAGGAAATAGCATTAAAATGGCCGTGGCTCCTGTTCATGAACCGAAGCGGAGTTCATGAACCGGAGCATATTTTGATGAACTTTTCTGTTCGTGAACCGAGTTGTTCATGAACAGAAGCGTTCGTGAACCGAGGTACCACTGTACTTCAAAGGTGACCGTAATGATAGTGATGAAGATATGTAGCACTTTTTCTAGGATGAGTTCACAAACTTAATTGTCAGACCTCATATATTGCATGATGGAATGTAAGTTTTTTACACTCCTGGTAGTTGTCTAAGAAGGTGAATACTAAGAATAGAGGTCCTAAGGACTTTTCGGGTGAACATTTGTTACTAACACAATTTCCAAGAGAAAAGAGGCGAGTCATGAAACTGGAGCCAGAAATAACTCATCAGGCACCAGAAATGAAGGAGTCATTCAATGGCAGAAAAGGGGAGGTGTTTGAGGGTTTGTAGCATAGGAAAGCACAGGAAATTTAGAACTGAGCCCAAGAATACTGGGCATCCCTTTGAATATACACCAGCAATGGGAAGGGTCTTATAATAGGAACTGCTGGGGGCTGGCATGTTCACTCATTCAACAAACTACTGAGCGTCCAGTGTGTTCCAGGCACTGATAGATATTGCAGATACAGTTATAAGAAAATTATGTAGATACTGAATGTTGTGATAAAGTCTTCAATGTTCAGGATAATTTGAGAACAGAGCTTAAAGATTGGTTAGAAAGGTACATACTAAGATGTGTATTTACACTCCTACAGTGGGGTGAAATGGGAAGGGAAGGAGCATGCTACCAAGACATAAAAAGGGTCTCAGATTTTACCTAATCTGCTACCATTTTCTGGGTACTGGTAGAAGACATGAAACCCCCGTGTCAGAGATGAACGACAATTTATTACTCTAGCAGCAATTCTTCATCAGTTTCCTACACTTCAAGTCCCACAGGGAAGCACAAAGAGGGTCAGTTGTCAACTACACATACAATGGGTTGTATTACAGAAGAGGAACCCTAAGCTTAAGGAACCCAAATCTTTTCTAACAGGCAGTAAGAGGACCTACCCTTTGTTCCAGAGGGAGATACTCTTCCACAGCTATTCACTATACAAACATCTTTGAAGAGACAGCCCAGAACAAACACAAATGGTGCCTCTCTTGCACCATGTGCAGAAACATGAGAGAACCATGAACTATCTCCCAGTATGTGCTTCATAGTGGAGCTGTTATCTGTGGTGAATGTTGAGGGTGAGTGGAAGTTTTCTAGTAGGACAGGATTGGGGTTAGTTTTCAAGAGAGAACAGTAAGAATATAGCACTGAAGTATGAAAAGATCGAGGTATATTCAGGAAACTACAGGTAGGTTAGTACAACTGGAATACAGTCCACATTGAAAAATGGAGGAAAAAGAGGGGCAGGGCCATGTTAAAAGAGGCTTCATGCCATGCTAAGGAGCTTTAAATTTTCCTGCGGGCCATGCCTTCTTTCCCCAAAGCTGCCCTGTGGTGCACTCTTTTCTATATGCCCTGTGCAATGTGTTTTGGCAATTTTCTCTCACTCAGTTCTCACAACCCGATAGGCTAGAACTAGGTTTTACTATTTTCATTTTACAGATGAACTAAGGATCAGAGAGGCTTAAGGAGCTTAGTCTGGCTCACAAGCAGATGCACGACAAAAGCATGTTTCTCTCCCAAGTATACTTGACTGACATCTCAGTGTCCTGTGAAAAGTAAAAGAGAAAGGAGTGATAGCTGGAGGTGAACAGATAGAACTATTAACAGATTCACACAAGATGATTTTTATTAGCCAAGACTTGTTTCTATAATTCATATGCTCTGAAATGACACTATTCACTGGGTCTTGCTGGCACACTCTCTATTCTCCTATCACAATCTATCTGTGGCTGCCACTTTTTTTGTTTTTCCCCCCTCCTCTGCTTTACATGGACCATCAGAGCACAGACAACTGGTACAGTTGGGCTGTGTGATGGGTGAGAAACATCTCCCTTGTTTCTCAAACATGCTACCTTATCAAGTAGCATGGAATTTAACTGAGATAAACATAAACTCCTTTTTTTTTTGGTTAATTTAATTGCATTTGATGAACAGGAGCAATGGCTGGATAGGAAAATCTGAATTATCTGCAGTTTTTAGCAAAAAGACTTAAAAGTATTGATCACACCTGAGCCAACAATGTGTGTAGTTGCAATTGTGCTAATGAAAACCTGTGCTGTGTTCATAGATATGTATTGTCCAAGACAAGGACAGTTTAGTCTCACTATATGTCACTTTGGTCATAGGTCTAGCATACTATATTCATCACTGAATTCTACATTTTAAGAGGCAAGGTATAGAATTCAGGCACAGAATAACCAAGAGGGTAAAATGTTTAGAAGCCAAAATGACAATATCAGCAATAGCCATAACTTGTCTATTCTACAGAGGAAGACACAGGCTTAAAAAGAGTAAGAAACTTTCTCAGGGTCATACAACCTGTTAAAGTAGAATTCAAATTTGGGCTTGTCTGATCCATGCTTTCTTTATTCCTTCATGTGTATTTGTTTCCTTACCCACACCAAGAGTGGCTCTGTCATTGGATTTATATTTGTCTGTGTTCATGTTGAAAAGTCTATAGTAGACAGAATTTAATATCAACTGAACTTTTCTTTCAGTAGTTCTATTGTAGTGCATCAAAAAAACAAACAAAAAAAACAAGCAACACACACACACATTCATGAAAACATAGCCATGGGATACCTAAATATTACTATCTATAACTTTTGGCATCTAAAAGTTAATCATTCCCTCCGCTTCAGCAATGGAATCATCTTCATATAAGACCCCTATTTCCAGCTCTGCTTGATATAACTTTGGGGGAAGAAAGAAAGAAATTTAGGAAATGGAAAATTTGAGGATGTTGAAGAGATGTATAGTGAAGATCTGTAAAGTGAGACCAATAGGAAGAGATGAAAAAATCATTCAGACCAAAGAAGTAAAAGTTGTGGGAAAAATTCATAATGTTAGTATGGGATGCAGAAATTCCCATCTTCCAACACATTCTGCCACAGATTTCCTGCCACTGAAGAGGCGCATATTCTTACTTATGCTCTGTTTGGTGGATTAAAAAAAAAAAGGTAAGTGCTGGTGGGGAGAGGGAATGCTGTGTACAAAGACATTGTCCCCAACACCTTCATGCTTCATTAAAGGCACTCTAGGGGTCTAAAGGGACTTCATCACTCTATTTCTAGACACACCTATGCTAAGCTTTTATTTAGTACATTCATAAATCTTTTATGACTATCCCCAAATACTGCACTGTGCCTCAACACCTGTACATAGAACCTGGCAAAAGTGCTTTGAAAGAGTGAACCAGGGAGTCCCCCAAATTTTCAAAGGGAGGAAGAAATGCTTTTTACTTTGTCTCCTGATGAATAGACGAGTACTGACAGACTATAGTCCATGATTGGTATGTGCATGATGGAGCTGTTGTGGAAGTAGGAAGAGGAACAAAGGTCACATTTAGATTCCTCTGAATTGTATCCAGCCCACTCCCAACTCTTTTGGCCAGTGTTTCAAGCCCCAACCTTCAAGAAACACTAAGCTCTCCACTCCCTGCCATGGAAAATGTTGATGACACACATAGAAAGAGATCTAGTGGCAACCGCTAGCCCATAATTTACTGAGTTAGATTTTATAAACCAATAATTTTCTTGATCAAATCCTCAAAGGCCAGTATAAGTTGGTAAGTATTTCACATGCCACTGAAAACTTTATATCAGTGGGAAATTTTAAGTCGGTCAGTATTTATTGGTTCACTATTACCCCTGATCCAATGTACAGTAAATATTTAGTAATTGTTGTTTACTCTCTGGTGGGAGGCTATATCCACAAAGTTCATGATCTCTACCTAGGAGCTCATAAACCTGTGGATTCTTGACACTAAGTACACATGCTTGCAGCGAACATAAATGCATGTATATATTTTCTCTAGTTTGTAGATTGTATGGCTATTGTTGGCAAGGGATAGATACCATGTGAAGGTGGTTTGGGTTAATAGGTTAGTTAGGATAATTATAATTATAGACTTGAAAACATGTTTAAGTTTGTATGACATTTCCAAAGATTTTTTTTTAACACTGCTAGGTGTTTTCTAGATCCCTTGGCTATAAAAGTTAGAGAAGAAAATGTAAATAAATGTAGGGACATATATAACCATACAACATAGATTATAATTCCTTTATTTTGACTAGCATTTTTCAGAAAATTTATATTCTGCAAATTCAAATTTTTCATTACAATAACTAAGACTGATGACTTAACAGGCTAGTGGTTGCCCAAGATTTATTAAAAAATACTGTCTGCCAATAAATACTCTTTTTATAATATAGAGTGACTTTTTATGTAATATTTTTAGTGACTATATTCTGCATACAAAAAGTGCTCATTTTAACACTTGATTTGGAACTAACTATATACTAAAGTTCTCTTTCCAAATTTCCATTTTATTTTTATAGTCATTGTAGTTAATAAGAGTGAATTCTCTAATTTCAAATCTGAAAATTAGTTTCAAACATTATGTTCATCATTTACTCAGTTTCATGACATTGGGTAAGTCACTTAATCCCCTGAACTTCAGTTTCTCTACCAGCAATATGTGGATAATAATTAGTATCTATATCACAGAGTTGTTATAAGGACTAAATGAGATAATACATGTAAACAGCATTGTAGAGTGTGTGGAATACAATAAATAAATGCTCAATAAATGTAAACCATATACATTCACATATATAATATACAACTGAACTCCATGCTTAGTCAAGCATTAATATCACAAAAGAACTCAGATTTTGTTTTTAGTAAATATAAGGAAGATTCATGGCTTGCATAAGGTCAGAAAAATATTTCATGCAACCTTTCCTCCGTGTGAACTATTGGAATCAATGAACAGGTATTCAATTACATGTCTATAATGACCAAGAAGCTTCAAATCCACCTGCCCTACTAGATAAGGTTACATAGCTTCCTTTAGTTATACACACCTTTTTTTAGATATCGATGTTGCATATAACAGTCGCTTTAGATGATAAGAATTTGACTAGTTCGACTCTAATTTGCTAGATACAGTATTTGAATCAACTATGATCAGAGAGGAAGGTATTCCCTATCATGAAAGTGCTGAGCAACTTATGAATTTATCAGGTTTTGTTTCTGCATACTGTTTTGGTAGGCCCATGTATTACTTGTGATAAATAACAATTGATGATGTAAAATTCCATGGGTTAACACAATAATTGTTTATTTCATGCTTAAACTATATCCAGTGTAACTATTCATGGTTGGTGATTCACATAGTTATGCAGGGACCCAGGATTCTTTCATCTTGTGGTTCCACCATCCAATGGAACTTCAGACATCTTGCTAACATTTGTACATCTGGACAGCAGACTGGGAAAGAGAGTGGAAGACTGTGTAGGAGGTAGTTATGGGCCAGTTTTGGAAGTGGGATACATCATTTCATCCCATTTTCCCACAGGCCTGAACTCAATCACGTGGCCAAAACTTACTAACTGGAGGCTGGGAGATGTAGTCTATATGGGTTCCCAGAAGTAAAGAAAATGTCTTTTAGTTAACACACAGTCTCTACCATAGCCCTGTTCAGGAAATAGGCCAACAAATACTCTGGGGAACTGTCAGAGAGTACGAAGTCAACAAGACATTATGGTCTGGTCAGAGAAAAAGTTTTGGTATGTATGGTCAAGGCAACACAGGAAGAATGGTTTTTAGGAGCTCTATGCTTACCTGCTGGGTGACAGGGCTAAGTTCTTTAACCTTTCTGCATCTGAGTTGTCTTGATCAGTAAAACGCAGATAGTATTTATATTTTAAGGTTGCAAAGATTAATGAGAGGATGTATGTAAAATTCCTGTAATGTAATAAATACTTAGCAAATGTTAGCTATCATTATTATTACTATTATTAGGATATTCTCAAGTCCTAGGAAAAAAATTGCCGTGTAATTAAAACATAGTTTTGTTTTATTTGCTCCCTTTTGAAGCCAGTTCCTAGTGCTACTCATCCTCTTTTCCCTCTTGCTTGGCCGAGTAACAATAGCCCCCTGTCTACTAGTTTTATTTACTTTTTCACTTAGCAGGACAATCCAAGAGAACAAAATTAACCATGTTTTTAATGACTTCGCTAAAAAATTTATACACCATTAATTCTGCCATAGTCTATTTGTTATGTAGACCAACTTTGATATACTACGGGAAGGTACTACACAAAGACTTGAATATAAGGAAACAAAAATCACTAGGAGATCATCTTGGAAGTTGAATATCCTTCAGGCCCATTATGTTTCATGTCTCCCAATATGCAAAATGATTGCACCCCCTCCCAAGGTCCCCCAAAGTCTCATTTCATAGGTAAGGGACAGCATTCTTAAGCTTCTTAGAAGCCTTATTGTGAATCTGAAAGGTTCTCTGAGGCATTACCTTGAATCTTTATGAAGTCTTCACAAAGGATTGTATAGTAAGCTTTGTCTTTATATATTCCATGTTTTCCTTTGAATGCCTTGGATTTTATCTTAGTCTAAAAGCCATTTCTTAATTTTAGCATCATTTGTCACCTGATGAGACCAGGAATTTTCAAGCCTAATGATTTCTGAGATCCTTTTGTTCAACAGTCCTTTATTTGGCTTATCTCTATCCTCTGACATTTAACCTGAAGCAGCAAAGAGAAGCCAGGTGGCACCTTCAACACTCTGTCTGGTAATCTCTTTAGCTAGATCACTTAGTTCATTAAATACATTTACTACTTTCCTGTTACCACAGGCAATAACCTTGCTAAAATTTCTGCCACTTTATAACAAGGATCACCTTTCCTCCAGTTTCCAATAAAATTCTCCAGTTTTCCTTTAGGATCTCACTGTCAGCTTCCTCAAAGGCCACCGGCCTTTAATGGACAGTCTCTTCAAAGCCCTTTAGGCCTTTACTAATACCCTCTGTAAGGTCCTTCTAGTTTCTTCCCATAGTCTGGTTTCAAATTTCTCTCAGTTTCCAAGTTTTATTTTGGCAACAGCACTCTTTTAGGCATCAAAATGTGCACTGATTTTCCACTGATGCATAACAAATTACCCCCAATTCAGGGTCCTAAAATTACAGTAAACATTTTTTTATCCTTACAACTTCTGTCATTGTATTATTTTTCTATGGCTGCTGTAACAGATTACCACAAACACAGTGGCTTAAAACAGCACAGATTTATCTCAGAGTTCCGTAGTTCAAAAGTCTGAAACAGGTCTCCTCGGCCTGCCTCCCATCAGGATGTCAGCAGGGCTGCCTTCCTTTCTGGAGGCTCTAGGGAGAAATTGTTTTCGTGCGCTTTGCAGCTTCCAGAAGCTGACACATTCCTTTTCTGGAGTCCCTTTCTCTATCTTCAAAGACAGCAATGGTGGTATAGTTCTCGCATTGCTTCACTCCGACCTGTTCTGCCTTTTTCTTCCACATTTAAGGAGACTTGTGATTATACTGTGCCCACATGGGAAATCCAGGATAATCTTCCTATTTTAAGGATAGCTGATTAACCACGTTAATTCCATATGCTACCTTGATTCCCTTTTACTATGAAATACATAGCAAAGGGGAATGCATAGCGAAGGGAAAGAGTCACAGGTTCTGGAGATTATAACATGGTCATCTTGAAAAGGGAGTCATTATTCTGCCTATGACAGTGAATTAGATATTTCAGGAAAGGTTTTCTTTTTTCGTTGTTGTTTTTAAGATTTATTTTATTGTTTGAAAGAAGGATAGAGACAGAAAGAGAGGCAGAGAAAAAGAGATAGAGAGGGGTTAGGGTACAGAACAATCTTTATAGTTGTACATCATTAGCTATGCCATAGTTACATTCCACACTGGTGGATATGGGGCCGCGCAGGGTGGAAACTGAACTGGGGGCCTCCTGCATGGGAGGTGAGGACCTTTGCCACCATCCCAGTGGTTACCAGCTACGCTGCAGTTCCGCATATGGGCTAGGGCTTGAATTCGATCCCCGGACCTCACAGTTACAAGGCAAGTGCTCTCAACCTGCTGAGCTATTCTGGCATGTCTATCCCAGGAATGTCTTAACTCAGGTTCTCTCAAGAGGTTGCAGCCAAGATGTCAGCTGGGCTTGGAGGATGCACTTCCCAGGAAACTCACCAAGTTGATGCTGGCTCTTGGTGCAAGATCTCAGTCCTCTCTATGTAGGGCTCTCTTCTGCTGCGTGCCCGTCCTCAAGATGTGACTATTGATTTCCCCTAGAGTGAGTGCTCTAAAAGAATAGAACAGAAACAGCAATGCCTTTTATGATCTAGCCTCCAAAATTGCACACCAATGCTTCAATCATATCCTATAGGTCATAGAGCCTAGCTTTGATACAATGTGGGAGGGACCATACAGGACATGAATACCAGAAACTAGGCTAATTGGGCCCATAATGGAGGCAGGCTACCATACAACCACACTATTTGTATGGGCTTTTTTTCTAACCTTTTCCCTGCTCCCCACCACACACCTATGTGCTTCTCCAGCCCTCTTCTAACTCATACTACCCTTCATTTCACTCATTTGTGTCCCTGTCAGTTTTCATTTCCCTCATTTTGAACTCATTGAGGTTAGAGATTAGGCTTTATTTAGTTCTAAATTCCTAACATCCAGCACAGTGTAGTTAAATTAAATTTAGTTAAGGAAATAAAGTCTGAGGACCAGAACATGGAAGCAAACTCCAGTCTTGTAAAGGAGCCTTGCTGAATTTGGATGGTACCTAAGTTGAATTTAAAGACTAGCCTGAGAGAATCTGGAGATGGTACAAACCTTGAGTAATGAGATATCTTTATGGTAAATGTGAAGAACTTGAAGGCTGGGGAGGAGGTATAATACTTTTAATTGCTCTCCTGCCTTGAATAAAATTGAAATTGGGTAACCATGCTGAATACCTGCAGTCCTTCTAATTGTCTATTTGCACAGGGAGATTCCTCCCTCTAAACAAGTTGTTCTTGGTCTGTCAACCTTTGACAGTGTGGTGAGAAGTAATAACTGAGGATGACTATTTGCCTATTTAGGGGCCCATTCTTTCTCTCTAAGCATGTTTATACACCAGAGAGACTATTGACAATTTTTCCAAAGACAGAACTTATTCAGACCCCTAAAATTTAAATTTCCAGCCATCCTTGGTTCTTGCCTTGAATAGCAGCACAAATGTCTACAGGGACATGCACTATGTTTGTCCTGTGAGTGTCCATATAAAGCGGACCCAGTTTTCCAAACTGTGTATTAATCTAGACTCTCTAGAAATTTTGTGTTAAGTGAAAATTATTGCAGCATCCTATGTTAGTGAAAATGGTTTCAAATTAGACAGCTTGAGGTTCTTAATGGGAATCAGAGAGACTTTTTGGTAATAATATGAATGGAAAGAAAAGAATCTGCAAGTTTCTGGCCAAAAGGTGACCCCTGTAAAGACTTATTTGTTAGTTGTGAGTGACAGAGGTTACAGAGTCAGCCAGGGCCATTTCTAAAGTGTTAAGCTGACCTTAGGTAACAAGGTCATGAGGTCAGTAGGGGTCAGAATTGTTCTAGGAGAACTCTTTGCCTTTTGTGGGGAGCTTTTAAAAGGCTTCAACTTTCTGTCCCTCCCTCTCTTCTTTCTGGTCACTCTCTGCATGGCTGTTTCCTAAAAGCCACCGGGATTTAAAAACTGATTCACTGGCTGACCTCCCAGCCTCAGCACACATGGACAACCAGATGCTGGGGTTCAGACTCCTTCCTTTTTGGCAGTGTGGCCAAAGCCATTAAGCCTGGCTTAATGAATCTCCTGTTCCTCATTCTATCTATAAGAATTGTTGAATGATAATATGACTTTCAGTTCTTGGCATTATTTCCATTGGGCTCTCTGAGTTTTTGAGTTTGAATTGGTATCTCTGATGAGCTTGAGCAAGTTTTTCAACCATTTTGGAACTCAATTTTCTCTACAAAATGAGAGTTGGACAGCGTAATATAGTCTTATTTCTTATTTTCTAGTGTAGGTAGTTAAAATGCCTATGATTTTTTTGGTTCCTGATTAGTAAGGAATTAAAGACAGGTCATCTTCTGTTTTCCATACTGTGTCTCTAGGAATGGAGACACTGATTACTCTGTTCTTACAAGCTATCCTCTATATATAATGGTTTGTATTCTAGAAGTTGGAGTAAGAAGTCATTTTGGGGTACCTACTGACCCTTTGCCTTCATCCCAAAACTACTTAAGGTCTTTAATACAAGTTTCTAAGACTTTTCACATGGTAGATACTCAGCATATGGATGTATTTGGTTTCTCTAGCATCTAACCTGAAAAATTACTTATGTAAGCTTCTCTACCTTGCAACAGTACTTTGTTTGGATGATGATGTCTTATTAAAAGGACTTTCTGTTTTCCTACTCTGAATATTTTAAAGCTTATTTGGACACTTATCTTTTAAATGCATACTTTAATTTACTCAGATGTTTCCTCCTCATTAACCTCTCTCCATCAATTTGAAAAGGAAATCAAGACCTCACCATGAATCAATCCTCTCTACTTCCACACTTCTTTTCTTTTCTTTGGATAATCTGCTGGAATTTGGGTTCGATTTTTAATATTTTCCAGGCTTCTAGCTGCAGTGATCTCAGCTCCTTGAAAGCACAGCATCCAGGCACTCTAAGAGGAGGATGCTCCAATGTTGGAAGTTTAGAGGCACCAACCCCCACCCACATCTATACACACCCTGTGGTGTGTGCCAGTGGAGGGCTCAGGGCAGGCCTATGGGCAGTTCTGCCTGTCACATGCTGATCTAATTCCTTCTGCCTTTGTTTGAAAGGGAAATAACTGTGGGAAGAAGAGGAAATAATTGTGTTAATGAACATCCCCCCCCCACACACACCCCAATATAGTGTATATGCTGGAGAAACAGAATAGGGGAAGGGAAAATCCCTGAGAACCTGACTGAGAAATATGGATTTATTTCCTCCTGATTCAATTATTAAAAAAAAAAAATTAACTGAGTAAATTTTAAAGATCTTATTGGCTTTATTTAGTGATTCCTAAATTGGGCAGCATCCAATCTAACAGATAAAAAGGAGCTCTGAGGAGCTTATAGAATGAAAGACTTGGGTAAGCCGGGATGGTTCAGCAGGTTGAGCATTCGTCTTGCAGCCCTGGGGTCCGAGGATCAAGTTCTGGCCCTGGCCAGTGTGGACCTATATGCTGAACTGGGGTGTGACCCCCAATTAGGTTCTCACCGGAGCAAGCTTCCTGTGTGGGAGGTCCCTGGTTCAGCTCCCACCCAGGTGTACTTCCCATGTGGGAGGCCCTTGGTTTGCTGGGGCATGCCTTCCATGAGGGAAGGCCCCATCCTGTTCCTGCCCTGTGCAGCCTTGAGCTATTGTCTGGGTTCCTGTCCTGCGTGGTCTTGCACCCACCTGTGGAATGAAACTATGCAGAAAACTAAGGACGTGCAACTATGGAGACTGCTCTTGGCCCTCCCCCTTCTCTCTGTCTCTCTCTATCTCTCTGTCAAAAACAATAAAAAAATTGAAAGGCTTCTACAGGCAGAAAGGAGCGCGAACAAGGGAGTTACACTAGAGAAAAAGCAGACTAGTTGTGGCAAGGCCACCTTCCTTTAGGGGAGGGCTGTCATCTGTCAGACAGATCACTAATGCTAACCAGGTGATTCCTGATTGACTGATTTAAGATTCCATTTTGGGGAGAAGCTTAAACTGTAATTGTCTCAGTTTGGTGACATGGGGCTTAGCATAAGTGATTCCATTTTAGGACTGTTGTCTTGTATATGTGTACTTTTAACAGAATTCAACCAATATTTATATGAGTAAAATTCTGTAGTGTGAGCATGGGGATGTATAAGATACACAAGACTCATCTTACAAAACACGAGTCCACAGTCTAGTGGAAGAGGAAGAAAAATAAGTACAGAGCTTAAATACAACCGTATAATGACATAGTCATAGAAGCAATGCTCATAGAACAGAGAGTCATTCTGATGGAGACTTCAAAAAGGCTTTGTGTACAAGGTAGCATTTTAGTCTGGTTTTGAAGAATGGAAATAATTTAATGAATAGATTTTGCAGGAGGATCAGAGGTCAGGGGGGATATTTCAGGGAGAAAAAAGGAAAAATAGCTTGGGGGATGCCAAAATAGTTTAGCAGGTTGAGCACTTGCCTTGCAACCACAAGGTCCAGGGATAGAGTCCCGGCCCAGGCCCGTGCAAACCCATATGCTGAACTGTGGTATACCTTCCATGCAGAAAGCTCCCAGTTCAGTTCCTACCCCACATAGCCCCATCTCTGTGGAATGAAACCATGTCACAACTAATGATATGCAACTATGGAAATTGCATTGGACACCCCACCCCCACCCCCACCCCCTACCCTCACTTTCTCTCAAGAAAGAAAAAAAAAAAATTAAATAATAATAGCTGGATGAAGGGAGGGAAACTTAAATCAAGATCACATTGGAAGTTTAGTTTAAACTTGCTTTTGTTAAGAAAACAATAATAGAGATGCCAGGATAGCTCAACAGGTTGAGTACTTGCACTGGAACCGTGAGATCTAGGGATCGAATCCTGGCCCTGGCCGGTACAAACCCAAACACTGAACAGTGGTGCAGCCTCCCATGCTGGAGGCCTCCAGTTCAGTTCCTGCCCCAAGTGGCCTCACATCCACCTGTGTGGAATGAAACCATGTCAAAATTAATGATGTACCACTATGGAGACTGCTCTGGGCCCATCTCTCTTCTCTCTGTATGTCTCTCACTTTCTGTCAAAACAATAAAATCTTAAGAAAAAGAAAACAATAATACAGGTACATGGCAAAAGTCGTAGAAGCAATGCTCATAGAACAGAGAAGAGAGTCATTCCAATGGAGACTTCAAAAAGGCTTTGTGTACAAGGTAGCATTTTGGATGATGCAGAACATCTTGGTGAAATATTAGTGGTTTCTTATATACTATAAGGGTTAGAAGCTGGAAAAGGAAAAGTATTTCTTCTGTATGAGATAGTAATTCTTATATATAGGATTATTATAAAGTAGATAATTTCTGTAAAAAGCTTGATACTATGGCAAATCTTGAAGTGGTAGTTACTATTATTTTTAAATTTTTTGTGATATTATTGCAGGTATTATATAGTTACATGAAACTTAACCAAGTGCCAAACAAACAAACAAAAACCAGGACTTGAAAAGTGTTTGACCTTGAGGAGACAGGGAGAAAAGCATCAAAACATGACCGTAAGGATTTGGAGAATGGGGGTGCCAGTGCATGAAGAAGGAGGCTGGCATGTGGGCCCACCCCTTCAGTCTTGTGCTCTGAGCTCAGCCAACTTCTGCAACAGTCAGAAAACAGTTACATTTCCCTATCAGTTTTCTACCCATCCCTCTATGTCCAGGTCAATGTCAGCCCGTTTCTCAACACTTTGTCCTCCTGCCAATCAGAATGCAGTGTGTTTCCTCCATGTACTTACAACCTGCTGCTTGTACTTTGAATATGTACAAATTTGTGTGGATGTCCTTTTGGGTGCCTTGTATGTACTTAGTGGGTACTCAAGAAGCATTTACTGAAATAAAATGTGGCACCTAGTGGGTTTAAAGTTTACTCTAGTTTTTTAATGTAGGTGTTGAGGGTAACCGTAAACCCCAGATGTGTAAAAAAGTAAATTTACTTTCTATAAGGCCTGTTCACTTCTTTCAGGGTGACAGAAATGTAATAGTCCTTAAGGGATCTCTCTTGCTTTCCCCAGGACTGGACATAAGTTCTGGAGGATTCACACGGAGTCATTCTTATATTCAGTCTTTCATCTACACAGCTCATGACTGAGTTGTCCCTTGTTCCTTGCTTCTTCTCTGAACCTTTCAGGCTCAAAGGAACTCATTCTACATCCCACCTCCCAGTTCCAGTGCTGTGGGTACAGCTGCTCACTCACACAGCCACAGCTACTTTAGCATTCAGGGCTGTGCTGCATCTGGGGTCTACCAGAAGAGTGGGGCACAAGGGTTCTCTGCTCGCAGCTTCCCCAAATTCATCTGTGGCTTCTGCTGTCATTTCCCACTGCCACTCTCCAGGCCAAGGTAGAAGAGGCAGGCAGGGCACAGGCCTGCTTTCTCAGGGCTAGGTTGGACAGATGTACCATTTTAAAAGGGGGCAGAAAACAACGGTAGCCCAGTGAGACTAGGCAGATCATATATACTCTTTGAAATGGGAGGTAATGTTGTTTTCTCTCCCACTTAAAACAGGACATCTGGTCAGCTGACTCAGAAAGCTAGCTACCTGCTAATGACTTTTATCACTGTCTTCCAACACAGACTGGATTTGTGTCTCTTCCTTCCAAAGCAAACATCTTCATTCTGACTCAAGAGTGCAACCACTTTCTCTGATGTATGCATAAAGTTTTTTGGGGTTTTTTTTCTGGGTTCTGAGGACCTCTCCAAGGCCTGGACCTTTAATTGTCCAAAGATTTTCCCTCCACTTAAGACATTGACTGTTCTCTGGTCTAGCTGCCTGATTAAGGGACGAGTAGAGAGAATACAGGAAATACTGGGTTGGGGGACTCTTTAACATTTCAACTACACAGGCATCTGGTGATGTGGGGCTCATAATAGAGAAAAGAGAACTGGAAATGGTAGATTTGGGAATCAACATAGTGGTGATAACCAAAACTAAGGGAGAGTCCATTTTCTCCATGTATGTCTAAGGGCGAGGGGGGGGGGGCGGGAATCAATTGTTGTTTTTTAAAAATTAAGCATTCTACTAATTACCTCTAAGGGACAGACAGGAAGCTTGCAACTTACTTATAAGAGCCTATTACAACGTGGCCCCGGGCTCCCTTTGTAGACTCTTGTCATCACTGCTTTGACCACCGGCTTCCTGCTCTAGCCTCTCCCAGGCTGTTCCCTGAGGCTGAAACGCCTGAGAGGCTCTCCCTCTTCTCTGCCCCAGCCTGCAAACTCATTCTTAAAGATCAAATGTCTTCTCTTGAAAGATTTCCTGAGGTCCCCAACTGTTTTGGCACCAGGAACTAGTTTCGTGGAAGAGTTTTTCCATAGATGAGGAGAATGGTTTGGGGATGATTCAGGCACATTATATTTATTGTGCTTTTTATTTCTATCATTATTACATTGCAATATATAATAATATTATTATACAGTTAATCAAATGCTGCCACTGATCTGACAGGAGGCGGGGCTCAGGAGGTAATGCAAGTGACGGGGAGTGGCTGTAAATACAGATGAGGTTCCCTTGTTCACCTGCCACTCACCTCCTGTTGTGCTGCCCAGTCCTAACAGGCCATGGACCAGTACTGGTCTATGGCCCATGGGTTGGGGACCCCTGACCATAGAAGTATTCTCCCTTAGCTCTTCCTCCAGGCTCACATTATACTAGCAACCACTGACCTATGAAATATCCAAGACAGGGACAGAATCCATATGAAGCACCCAAAATAGTGCTTAGCACATGGTAGATACTCAGTAAATATTTGCTGACTGAATGAATTATATGTACAAAGCTATATGTGACAAAACAATGATACCTGAGCAGTTAGCCATAATAATAGTAAATATTTGTTGTATGCTCCAGATACCATTCTAAGCCCTTTCTCTTATTTACTCCAAGCCACAATTCTACAAAATAAGCTCAATTTTTATTTCCATTTACAGATAAAAACACTGAGAACGACAGAGGTCAAGTGACATGGGTTTATTGTTCAACCCTAAGAACAATTGCTTTGCCCTGGGCAGGCTTCTTCATTCATCTAGAAAGGAGGGCATTGAACCCTGTAATCTACAAAATCACTTTCAGTTTGGAAAATCTGTGACTTAATAATCAGGGATGCCACTAAAATGCAATGTATGCAAATGGTGTTGCAGTGATGAGGGCAGAGCTGGAAGGGTAGAGAAAGATGTACTCTCAAAGCAGATGCTAAAGAAAAGGCCCAACTAAGGCTCACGTCCACTCACAGAAGGAGCCAACGCATTTCTCAAAGAGGAAGTGGCCGGACTGTCCTTCTTGTCTCCGCCACTCAACCTGATTCCTGCAGAAAGGTACTTTGTGGTTTCTTCTCTCTCTCTCTCTTTTAAGGGTGTAGTATATTTAAATACTTGATTCTCACTAGCACTGCTTTTCCCTGGGGAGCAACGCTGGGTAGGATCTGTCAAAGATGCATCCCTTAAGATGCTCTGGGGCTCCACACCAACCTAGACATAGGCCAGACTGTCGTAGTGGCTCAGAGAAGTGGTAAGGGGCCACTCTGAGATGGCAAAGCAGGGCCGATCACCAGGGTTAAGCAGGCCTAGGGGTGACAAAATGAATCAGCAGAGGTGCCAACTCCCTTTCTATTTCCTTTGTCCTCTTAGTGTCCACCCACCCAGTAAGTGAATTCTATCCACTCTGTCTCTCACAGAGCTTGTGCCTCTTTCCCACTATCTTAACCTGATTTGGGCTTTAAGTACTTTGAATTGCTGCAGTGACCACCCTAATAGTCTCTCCTCTTTCCAGTTCATCTTATACCAAGCTGTCAGATTTCTCTGAATCACAGTTCTAAACCTACAACTTTAGCCCTCACAAACACACACAAACACACACACACACACACACACACACACACACACACACACACACACATGGACCCCCCCCCCCACTCCCCCGCTCCCCGACTTTCAGTCTCTGTCCATTCTTGATTTTCCATGTTCTGGTCCCAACCTCTTTATACTGTCATTTTCTACTTTGTACAAGAAAACCATCCCACCCCCATCTGTGCCTCCTAAAACCCTCTGAGACCCAGTTCAAATGTCATGGCTTTTATAAAGCTTTCCCAAATACTCACAGTCAAACTTAATTTCCCATAGCAGTTCCTGGTGCCTCTGTTAGAGCAGAA
>PVKE010035032.1:0-17081 GCA_004027555.1 Craseonycteris thonglongyai | reverse complement strand
TTTATCATAAATGGGTGTTGTATCTTGTCGAATGCTTTTTCTGCATCAATTGAGATAATCATGTGGTTTTTATCCTTTGTTTGGTTTATGTGCTGAATTACATTAATTGATTTGCGTATGTTGAACCATCCTTGAGCCCCTGGGATGAATCCCACTTGGTCATGGTGAATAAACTTTTTAATGAATTGTTGTATTCTGTTAGCTAAAATTTTATTTAAGATTTTTGCATCAGTGTTCATCAGTGAGATTGGCCTATAGTTTTCCTTTTTAGTATTGTCTTTCCCAGGTTTTGGTATTAGGGAGATATTAGCTTCATAGAAAGAGTTGGGTAGTACTGCCTCCTCTTGAATTTTCTGGAGTAGTTTGAGGAGGATGGGCGTTAGTGCTTCCTTGAATGACTGGTAGAATTCATTGGTAAAACCATCTGGTCCAGGCCTTTTGCCTTTGGGCAATTTTTGGATAATTGTTTCAAGTTCTGTACTGTTGATTGGTCTATTTAGGTTATCCAAATCTTCTTGGTTCAGTTTCGGTAAACTATATGTTTCTAGGAATTTGTCCATTTCCTCTAGGTTGTCAAATTTGTTGGCATAGAGTCTTTCATAATAATCTCTTATGATTGTTTGTATTTCTGCAGCATCAGTTGTGATCTCTCCCCTATCATCCCGTATTCTGAAAATATGAGAGTTTTCTCTTTGCTGGTTGGTGAGCCTAGACAGTGGTTTGTCAATTTTATTGAGTTTTTCAAAGAACCAGCTCTTTATGATGTTAATTTTATCTATTGTTTTTCTGTTCTGAATTTCATTAAGTTCTGCTTTGATTTTAATTAATTCTTTTCTTCTGCTGGCTTTGGGGGACCTCTGTTCTTCTTTTTCTAGCTGTATAAGATGAGATGTGAGGGTGTTTACTTGTAGTTTTTCTTGTTTCTTGAGATAGGCCTGTATTGATATAAATTTCCCTCTTAATACTGCTTTCGCTGTGTCCCAGAAATTTTGGTACATCGTGTTTTCATTGTCATTCGTTTCTACAAATTTTTTAATCTCTTTATTTCTTCTTTAATCCAGTCACTTTTTGATAGCATCTTGTTCAGTCTCCACGTATATGTGGTTCTCTCTGCACTTGATGTTTTGCAATTGATCTCTAGTTTCAACACTGTGTGGTCTGAGAATACACTTGGTATGATTTGGATGCCCTTAAATTTGGTAATGTTGGATTGAAGTCCCAGAATATGGTCTATCCTTGAAAATGTTCCGTGTGCACTAGAGTAAAATGTATAGCCCTGTGTTGCAGGATGGAATGACCTGTAAATGTCAATTATGTCCATTTCCTGTAATGTATCATTTAAAGCAGCAATCTCCTTGTTTATTTTCTGCTTGGATGATCTGTCCAATGTTGTCAGGGGGGTGTTTAGATCCTCTACTATAATTGTATTTTTTTCAAATTTTCCTCTTAGATCTGTTAGAAGTTACTTTATAAATTTTGGTGCTTCCTGGTTGGGGGCATATATATTGATGAGTGTCATGTTTTCTAGGTGTATTGTTCCTTTTATCAAGACATAATGTCCATCTTTATGTCTTATAACTTTTTTTATCCTGATGTCTATTTTGTCAGAAATCAGTATGGCCACTCCAGCTTTTCTCTGACTGCCCTTTGCCTGGACTTTTTTTTCCATTTGTTTATCCTGAGTCTATGTTTGTCTCTGTGGCTGAGGTGTGTCTCTTATAGGCAGCATTTGGTTGGATTTCATTTTTTAATCCATTCTGCTACCCTGTGCCTCTTTATTGGTGAATTCAGTCCATTTACATTCAGGGTGATGATTGATATATGAGGATATTCTGTATCCTTTTCTGCTTTCCTTTTTATTTTTTTGTTGCCTCAACTTTTCTCCATTTATTTTGATTTCTTAATTCAGGCCGAATAGCCTCCTTCAGTATTTCTTGGAGTACCAGGTTTGAACTGGAGAATTCCCTCAGCTTCTGTGTATCTGAAAAGGCCTAAGGGAAGCCAGGATGGCTCAGTGGGTTAAGCACTCACTTTGCAGCCCCTGGGACTGAGGATCGAATCCTGGCCCTGGCCTGTGCAGACCCATATGCTGAGCTGGGGAGTGCCCCCAGTTTGTTTCTCACCGAGGTGAGACCCCGGCCCAGTTCCTGCCCTGTGCATCCCTGTGCCCACCTGTTGAATGAAACTATGTGGAAAAACCAATGATGTGCAACTATGGAGACTGTTCTGGGCCCTCTCCCTTCTCTCTCTCTCTGTCAAAAACAATAAAAATAAATCTTAAAAAAAAAAAAGAAAAAGAAATAAGGCCTTAATTCCTCCTTCATGTCTAAAGGTTAATTTTGCTGGATAGTTAATTCTTGGCTGGAAATTTCTCTCTTTTAATATTTTGAAGATTGGGCTCCATTCCCTCCTGGCTTGCAGAGTTTCTGTTGAGAAGTCTGGTGACAGCCTGATAGTTTTTTTTTTGAAAGTTATATTTTGTTTTTCCCTGGCAGCCTTGAGGATTCTTTCATTGTCTTTGGTTTTTGTCATCTTCAGAACAATGTGCATTGGAGTAGATCTGCTAGGGTCTAGGTAGTTAGAGCTCCTGTTTTCCTCCTGAATTTGGGGTTCTATTTCTTTCCATAGGTTAGGAAAATTCTCTTCCACTATTTGTTTTAGTAGACTCTGAGAAGATTGCATCTTGCTTCCTTCTGGTACCCCTATTATTCTAATATTGTTTTTTCTGATGGAGTCCGAATTTATGTAGGGCTCTTTCATTTCTCTTGATTCTCATTTCCCTTTCTTCTTCCTTCTGTGACATTTCCGTGTTTCTATCTTAAATTTCACTCATTCTTTCCTCTAGCTGGTCAGCCCTGTTTCCTATGCTGGTCAGTTCTTTTTTCAGCTCTCCCATGATGCCTTTCATTTTTGGTTCTGCTCAAACTTCTCAATTTTATTGGGTAAAGTACTCATTTTGCTCAGAAAATTTCTTGTTGAGGTCATTTAACTGTGTCTGGGTAGTTTGCCAGCATTGACTGGGCTCTCTGAGTGTCTTGAGTATTGCAGCCCTGAATTCTGTTTCACTTAGATTTGATTCCAAGTGTGCAAGCTCCTTTACTAAAGAATGCTCCTGATCTTCTGAAGGGTCTTTGGATTCTGAGTTGTGTATTGTGTTTGATGTGATTCTTTTTGCTTTGTGCATGAGTATGATTTCCCTCTGGGGGTTTGCCTATCAGGTGGGCTTCTCAGTTGTTGGAGGAGGAGATTTTGGGAGAGGGTTGGGGGAAGCAGTCAGTTCTGTGCCCTGGGGCTGCTCTTCCGGTTGCTGTCTTAGCTGATAGAAGGCAGGGTAGTGAAGGTGTGGTTCTGGGGGTGGGTGGGGGTGGGTGGGGGTGTGTGTGTAGGAGTTAGGGCAGGCCTGAGACACAATAGCAGATTCCTCTGTCTGCAGGGAGGCTGGTGGTTCAGTGCGGGTGGGTGGGGCGAGCAGCTCTGCGTGAGAGCCCTGTCTTCAAAAGGTGCTCCCTCACTTTCAGCTCTAGGAGCTCAGCTGTGTCTCCTCTGTAGTTCAGGGGTGCCGAGCTGCTGTGGGCTGGTGCTCTGCTCTCTCCACACCCACTGGGAAGTGCAGCCGCCCTGCTCCACAGTTCCTGTTCCACCTTATCCTTTATGATCTGATTAGGGCTCCACATGCTGCTCCTGGTGTTCAGATGTTAAATTGTTCATAGTCTTTTGGGGTTTCCACTCTCCTTAGGTCTCGGCTTCCAGCCTGCCCTCATTCTAGCTCCACTTTGACCATAGTCCCCCAAACCCCCTTTGTTTTTGCCAGCCCCGGGCCACGCTCCGCGTCCCTGTCCCCGAACTGCTCCTTCCCCTTCCCTCTCCCATTCTCCCCTTTTTCCTCTAATCTTTGGGTGTTGTTCTGCATTGTATGGTTCTCTCAGTTGAGGTTGCTTCTCAGGGTTTCCTCTGTGGATTCCCCTTTGTTCATAAGTCCCTTTCCAGGTAGGTTTTGGGGTTCTCCTCCCTTGCTGCCATCTTTTTTTCTCTCCATGTGTACGGTATTGCCTCAATCTCCCCTAAGCGCTATTTTCTTCATAACAATTTTTTCTATTTTCATTTTATTTCAGAGCATCGTGGGCCACAAATAATTATCACTGCCAGTTTGACACCCCTGGTCTAGGCCATCACTTGTCACTCATTTTCAAACTTTTTTCAAGCATTCTAACTCTTTTTATTATTTCCAAATTATCAACATCAACTCTCCAGCCATAAAAAAAAAAAAAGTTGTAAAGTATTAAATTGATTTTATAATTTATAATTGGAGATTATGGGAGACAGTTGCAGTTTCAGATCATTTTGAGCAGGTGAATCATGTGTTTTGGATTCCCATGTTGAGGGAAATCTGATTCACACCAAATAGTTGCAAATTTATGAATTTGTTTGTTTGCCTAAGCAGCTTGCTTTGCAATCTCTAGGTTCTTAAATAAGGATGGTAAGAAATACTTTCTTCAAAGTTCACAGAGGAGCTAGTTTAACATGGTTGTATAGTTAATGTATTGAAAATTTTAGCTATGTTAAGATTGCTGTATAATATTCTTGTGTGCATGTTTTTAAATAACCACTTTAGAAATAAATACTATTTAAATAGAGAATTAAAATGACATTGTTTTTGTAACCCCTACTTCTCACACCATTGTGGACAAAAAGGGGCTACATACTAAACCTGACGAGCTTGAGCTTGGTGGGCCCTACCTTCATTAAGTATGATCTGAACATAAAAACTAAGGTGAACCATGGCAGGTAGTCACATCCTTGGCCTGTAGCTTCCTTAACAAAGGTCAATGTTTATCTTAAGTGAGCCTATTGTCTTTTTTATTTAAGGTAACATACCTTTGGAATGTTAGAGTAATCCTTTTGTCTGGATCCCCCCAGGGTACAACCCACTCACCAGAACGGAAACTGTGGAATTCCTCATTGTCTTGGTACTGTCCCCTGTTTACAATATCCATGTGCTGTAAAATGCAAACTAATACTATCTGTATCCACCAATGTAAAAGAAGTAGCTGTCTCTCCAATTTACTTTTTATCTAATCCCAGAGATTTCTCCATTTTTCTTTCTCCCATCTGCTTAATCTACCACCAAAGAATTTCATGTAATCCTCCTCTTTTGATTTTAATTTATAAATAAAGTAAATTGAAAAACTGCCATTTCCTAGAGCGTTTTCTCAATCTGTTGAGATTTTTGCTTTCTGGCAGTTGTCCTTAGTTTGGCTCAAAAAAACTTAATCAAGTTCTTTACAGTTTAGGACTTTTTTTTTTTTTTTTTTTTTTGTCAACGTGATGTAGCAATTATTTGATGATGCTTCAGTCTCCTTGAGCTGCTTGAAGGCAGGGTTTGTGTCTCATTTATGCCTGTATTCCTGATTTTAGGCACCCAGCTTTACTTTTACATGGTTACCCCTAGAGGCTAGAGCAACTGAGAGCTTTCCAAGGCAATATTCCTCATCCATATAGCACAGTGTCCACTGCATGGTATATCTATGGGATGAATTCTTTACATTCCAGGAAACATTTCTGTGCCTATTCTGATCTATTTAGTTTATAAAAGACCAAATTAGGGATTGGTCTTAAGTTTTTTGAGGCTTCTTTTATAGTTAGTATATGTGTATATATCCTTTTATGACAAATTTTGTTGTTCTCTTCATGTAGAAGATAAAATAGGTGCTTATTGTAGAAGTTTAAAAAATATAGAAAATTATTACAAAGATAATTATTGTGAAACATTTGCATTTCCTTCCAGTCTTCTCTGTGTATATTAATTATATAAATAATGTCTAAATTCAACTTTTTCACTAACATATTGTGGATATTTCTCCATGCCATTAAAAAGTTCTAAACCTAATTTTAATTGCTTTGGGAACTATTCCATCTTATAAAAATACCAAGATTAATTTAGCACATTATTTGTTAGACATAATAGTTTCGAATCTACTTTTATAAATTATACATTACATAATGCTATTGTTAGCAGAGAATGGGATCCTCCTCTGCAATGTCCAGGTTCTTGGCATCTCAAACAAAGAATTGAACAAGACACTGAAATACAGTAGTGAAAGAAAAGTTTATTGAAAGGAAAAGTAGAAAGTACACTTTCAAGAGATAGAAGCAGGGCCTCTAGCAAGAAGAGGTGGCTGAAAAGGCAGATTACAAGTGGTTGAGCAGTTTTTATTGCCTTTCCTTGGGAAAAGGGAATACCTTTTTGGGTGGAGGGTGTTTTGATTGGCAGTTCATTACATCTTTTCTTTAGTTGTCTTTTCCTTTTACCTACTCCTGTGGTAGCTTAATCTGGGGCAGGTCTCCTGAGAATAAATTGGTAATTACCCTAGCAATTCAGGCTCTATGGGAGGGATCCCAAGATCTCCATATTCTAGCTGCCTACTTTGCCTCCCTCTGATCCCTTTAAATCTCTCTGGGAAGTTGAGTGGGCTGATGTTCTCTTCTTTGGTATCTACTTCCTGCTGGATGTGGTTGTTATCCCTGCCAATTGGGGAGTCACAGAACTCTCACCCTAACTGGGCTAGAAGGGAAGGAGTGGGTCTCAGGATCTATCCAGAAGGTCTTGTTCAGTTCTTCAAATGAGGTAGATTGGAATTCTTGCTAGGTTATGAGCTGTTTCCTAGTGGTCTCTAGACCAGGAGAGATAGATTTGATTAATACCATTAAAATAAGGTGACCAGATGTCCCGCTTTTGGCTGAACAGTCCTGATTTTTAACAATTTGTCCCGTGTCCCGCGGCATTTTAAAAGTCCCGATTTTTGGAAAGAATGCACGACAAGCTAGGGAACAGTGGGAGATAGACCAAATTTTTAATCAAGAACCAACCCCCCCCCCCCCCCCCCCGGGTCAATGGTGTCCCACTTTACCAATGTTAAATCTGGTCACCTTACATTAAAAGCATTAGTTTGTAAAGCTGACCCCAGAACCATAGACACAAGGTGATCTTATGAGGAGAAACTTGTCTTTGCACCTCAGGGTCTGCGGCCTACTCTCTGGCTTAATCAACTATCCCAGGGAAATTATTTGCCCAGGAGCTAGTTTCAGGATGGCCTGGAAAAGAGTTAATACAATCACCAAGAAGAAAGGGGATCCAATTTCACAGTAGGTAGGGGACATTCCAATCTAAATCCCATCTAGTGATTAAATTAGAAACTGGAAAGAAAGTGAAGTGGTTTAAAGAGGAATCTTTTCCTCTATCACTATGATATTCTTGCAATATACGTGTCAATTGGCAACTGTGCAAATTTTGTTTGGGATAAATTCCTCAAAAAAAAAAAAAGTTTACTGGGTCAAAGGAGGAAACATTTTTAATGCTTCTGTTATATTTTTGCTTTAGATGAATTTTTAAATGTACCTATGATGTTGGAGAACTCATACCTGTTTCATGGCCATTGGATAATTGTTGATGCTTCAGTAAATGAACTCTTCTTTTAAGGATTTTAGAGTTTAGATGACAGTAAAAGCAGCATCTAAGCTAGATTTATCAAATCGAGTGGATAACAGAACTAGGCCACCTTGCTATTTAAGAGAATTGGCTTTCAGACACTTTATCTTGAGTCTCATTTCCTTGGGGATTTACCCTCCAGGGCCTTTTGCAGCCCTGGTTCTTGCTTGATTTACATTTCCTGAGTTTTATTTGCATCTGACCTTTCCCTAAACAGAACCTGGTCAGGCTTGTACTCCACTTCAGAACCAACAACCGTTTACTTTCTCTTTGACTGAACTTAGTTTCTGGACTGAAGAATATAGTTCTGATTTCTTCTCTTGATTTTGCATTAACAGCTTTTTAAAGCTTACATGTGTGGACAGACTTGATATAGTGGGAACATCATTTTGTTTCAGGCAAAGGATAATATTTATAAGGTGGAAATGTTGAAACTCAATTCTTCCATATTTAAAAAATTTAATCTGTTTATTTAGAGAAATAATTTGCGGGCTTAGGAAAAAAATCACAGATTATTTGAAATTCATGTTATTATTTAATTTAAAGTCATATTTTTATTTAGATATTAGTTAATTCTAAGAGAAACATCCAAGGGATTTGGGTGAAATTTTTTTTAGTGTAAAGAAATGGCATTTTTTTTTAAAACAAATTGCCTTTTCACTGTGGCAGGTTTTCAGCTGTTAACTAATCCCAAAATGAGTGGTGTTTACCCACACATTTCCAAATTAAATCTGAGTATATACAGATTTAAGATTCAATAATACAGATACTTTACCTGCTAAGGAAAAACAATTAAAACCAAATTGTCCCAGGGATTATAAATATTGAAGGAGAGGTGAAAAAAAAGCCAGAGAGAAGGGAATGTATCTGACTCCGTAGAATGTCTAGTTGGGGCACAGAGAGGAGATTGCAGGGATGGTTAAAGAATAATGCAAGTGCCTCTGAGAGTATTGCTTAGAAGATCTGATCAGTTATCCAGAAGTCATGCTTGCATTATTGGAACCTGGATATTAAGAACTGCCATTCTGACAAGAACTAATTGTTTTTTTTTGTGAGGAGGTATTAGAATTTATGTTTTCAGAATTTCTTCTATTTGCTCTTCTCTTTAATAGTCTTTTTCTGATAGCTATATGACATTTTTATATCTTTAGTTTAATTTGGATTCAATTCAATACATTTTTTGAAAATAAGAAATTAATCCTGCACTGGGCTAGAATGTGGATTGCTGAAACAGCTGATTATTACATCTCCCCCCAGTCTGCAAATTTTTTGAGAATCCTATTAAATTTTATTCAGTAGTCCCTTACCAGTCAAATGTATTGTTTCCATGGATACAATTAATGGGGAAAGCAATTTTATAAGACTAATGTAAAAATTGAGCACTTCATCAGCTCCCCTGCTGGTCCCATTTAGAGACTGGGGGAAGGAAGTTGCCTCTTGTGGGGTTGGCAGAAGCTCTGTGGTGTAAAGAGGGCAAAACAATGAAAGCAAAAGTCAGAAGTATCTTTTTAAGTGTAAGGAATTACCCTTGAAGACTTTATTAGGAATTGGAAAATGCCACTAAATTGTGATACTTTTTTTCACACACTTTCCATTTACAGAATCCACTAATAAAAACTTTAAAGACAAAAAGCAACCCATTTCTAAAACATATAGACTTCACTTCTTGAATCGCTGGAACAGGTTTTAGGGTATTTGGTTCGAAACAGACCCAAGAAAGAATGAAAACGTTAATGAAATGAAGGGCATATTAATTTTTACCATAGCATTTAAGTTTTAGTAAGTTATGACTCAATCATCAAAATTTCTCTTGATTAGCATATTTATTTTCTGAAATACATGAGGTAAAATTCATATCATTCATTTTCAAAATATTAAAGTGAAAGTAAAAGAACCACAATGCAATTTCCTAACCATTGAAGAATGCTTCATTTTATTGCCCCTAATCAAGCCCAGAGCTGAAATCTGGAGATTTCTTAAGAATTCAGGGCCCTATTGGATAGTGGTCACATGACATTTTGATGACTATTAAAACAGTTTTTTGTGTGCCTACTTTAATTTGGGGAAGAAATGAGTCTTGAACAATCCTGTTTTCAGTTTATTATTACCATGAAATTTGGTACAATTACGTTGCTGTTTTCCTATTTCTGTGTGACTGAAACTATGGGATAAGCTAACTTAAACAAAACAAAACAAAACAAAAAACCTGTGTTTTTGATTCTTTCAGTGTGACTTATTTTGCTTAATAAGATATTTTCAAGGTCCATCCATGTTGTTACAAATGGCAGTATTTCATCTTTTCTTATTGCTGAGTAGTATTCCATTGTGTAAATGTACCATATATGACCTCACTCATAGGTGGATATTAAACTGAAAGTAACAAAGAAACAAAAACTCATGCATACAGTCAATAGTTTAGTGGTTACCTGAGGGTAAGGGGGGAGGTGGGTGGGAGAGTGGTGGTGGTGGGGGCAGGGAGGAGCAGGGAGGAGGCATCAAATATATGGGGATGGAAAGAGCTGATTTTGGGTGGTGAGCACATAATGCAATGCGTAGACAATGTAATGTAGAATTGTACACCTGGAAATAATGTCATTGTTATCAACCAATGTCACCCCAATAAATTTAACAATACAAAAATACCTAGAATGTGAACAAATATATTTTAGGGTGAATAAAGGTAGTTTAAATTGCTTATAAGCAAATACATTTAAGAAACTATTTATGGATATTTTCAGTACCATAGCTATATTATTTTTGGTTTTGGTTTTGGATTTTTTCTTGTTTCTTTTCTTCTTCTTTTTTTTTTTTTTTGTGATTGCTTGAAAAGGGGGATGTTAAAAAGACATTCCCCCCTGCAGAGGGCACTCTGCCTCTACAAAATACATCCGAACCTTGAAGCATTTGCTCATAGAGAACAAGTATATATAATTATTTTTAAAGCTGTGAATATAAATAATTTTCTTTCTTTTGAGTGACGCTATGGGAAGATTTTTTATATTAGAAAATTGTAGATTGTGTATAGCTCTATGCGTGTGTTTTCTCTTGCCCTTTTATGTATTGTCTTGCTGACCAGTATGTTTTTTTAAGATTGAAGGCATTTTTGAATAAGCACTGAGCAAGAGAGATAACAAATAAGGTTCCAAGTAGAGAGGGGAAATGATAATCAGGAGAATAAGAGAAACATCAGGCTGGGTTGTAGATTAAAAATGTATTTATAGTAAGAATTTGAGGGCCTACAAATTGTACCACAAATGCAGAGAAAGTAAAACATACCACCTGATTTTTTTTTTTTTAATGCAGGAATTAATTTCAGTTTAAAGAGGTTTCTATCTGCAGCTGGAGATATTTAATTAGAAAAGTGTGAGAAAATACGTATTTCTTTCTGTAATATTTCTTTTCTTTTTGATGTACATCTCTGTCTGAGAGAGGAATGGATTAAATGGAGGCAGCTATTCCAGAGGAGACTAGGAACCTTTCAAGAAAAGGAGCTGAAACGCTCGTAACTGATGTACAGATAAATACAAGACAACAGAATTCCCAAACAGTTTTATTGCAGCTTTTCTGGACTTTAAAAGGAGAGGCTCCACTTTCTGCTGACCAGGAGAAAAGTGCTTAGATATATTGTGAAGGCTTAGTTTTAAGGGTGTGTGAAAAATGATCAAGCGGCAAATGGTCATTTCGATAGATCCCCTCTAATGGGTAAAATAAGCTACTTTCCTGATGTAGAAATTCATAAACACTGAAAAAATATTATACAGTTTTTGTTTATTGAAAAGCATAAAAAAGAAATGTGTAAAACACTCTTTAAAAACACAATGACTAATATAGGGGGAAATGCGCAGAAACTTACGTCTTGGGAATATTACAGGAATCTGCTGCTCACACCGATTTTCACATCGTGAATGCAAGTTTGGAAATACCTTGGAGAATATCTCTTTTGCTGCTTGCCTGCCTATTTACTTGCCAACATTTTCTCAGTTCCTTTTCTAAAGCAGTTTGAAAAATGTGATTTTGTGTTGAGATGCTTTTGTGATGTGCAATTTATTTATTTGCTTCTCAGCACATATGTTTTTATTAATGTGCAATTACTATATAGTAAGATAGCGCCAGCACAAAATTTATTGTCTCTAAATGAAGAGGAGGGACTGTAAGTGGTTTAATTTTTGAAACTTATATTTTTGGAGCTTGCTCTCAAATCATGCTGCTTTGTAGTCTGCGATTTATGACGGCTGCGGTCGAGCCAGGTGGAGCAAAAGCCGCAAAATGGCAGGACAATTACTGTAAGGGAAGATCATGGAGGAGTCTTGTCAGTTTCCAACGTGAAACTTAATCAGGTTACATAGAGTGACGTGATCTATCTTGTTAGGACATTCTGAACTATTTTGAAAATATAAATTATAAACCTCTCCAAAATTAAAACATAGGAAGATTCAGAATTGCATAGGTTATCATCAGATATTCATTTTACTGCCATGAATTTTTATATTAGCAAGTTTGTTTTAATCAAATGGCTTCTTCTATGTTATTTTGATATTGTACATACAATCAGGGTTGTTTGTTTGAGCTGTTAGAAAGAGTTTATTTTAGAAAGTTTATTATGGTCAAATAGCTTAGTCTATATCATATTGTCATTTTCTATCTATCATAGTTGCCAAGGCTAAAATATAATTATTCTTTTCTAGAACTATAGAACAAGAATAAAAATGTTTACATATGTCAGAGTAACTCAACTTGAGGGGCATTTCTCCTGGTGCTATCATAAACAGTTGAACATTGCTTATGCCCTTAATCTAAACATTTCTTAAAAGTTATTTGTGCTGTGTCCTCTTGTTTTAAATGAATACTGCTTAAAATTCCTTGAATATTAAAAATTAAATATGATGATAAAATGTACAAAGTACTCTTAAGCCTTCCAGATATTTAGAGAATTAATACTGTTGGATAGATGGGTTATTTTTCACTAAAAACTGAAGACTTTTAACCTATGAAATTTGTGTGCATTTTGTGCCACCAGTACTGTGCAGTTTAAGAAAATGATGGTCTCTTTCACTCTTCACTCGCACAAACACACTCGTATATATGTATATACAAAATATATAACACCCGTTCCTACAAAAATGCATACATTCTTTCCTGCCTACAGAGGTACACCTAATCAACTATTTGTAAAATAGTACCCTTTCTAAAATATGTTAACTTTCATGATCTGTCAAGTGCATCATGCACACTACAAAATGTACACAGTTGGATTTGCCTTGTTCCTCCTAACACCTTGGGAATAATGCTTATATAGAAAAGGGTGGGTGGCTTTTACATGGCTTCAAATTTTTAAATAGTATTCCAACTTGTATATGTATGTGTTATTAAGTGATTAATGCCTTGATTTTTAAAGGATTGTCTTAGAATTTTTAAATGTATGTTGAAATTATGAAAAGGTATACTAAATATTTTTTCTATCATCTTAAGAAAATTCAATTTAACTAATTTTAACATTTGAATTGAAAAGCAGACACATTCAGTGCTGTGATTACCCCTCTGTCTTGAGTCTGCAATTGTACTGCATTTCCTTGTCACTTTCCATAGCCCGCCTGAGTGCAAAAAAAAAAAACCACAAAAAACCACAGTGGGAACCCTGATTTTTCAGCCATTCTGTATCTTTGTTGCTGTTAGACTCTTAATTCTGCTTCAGTTTATAATATTTGCGTTTGCTCTTGTTACACCAAAAGAAATTCCTTGGAATGCATATTCACTTTCTCCTCATTCCTTTCATTTGCAGATGAAAGGCAAATGCAGATTTAAAAAAAATAAATAAATACAATGTGGTTAGGACCATTCATCACACTCCCTGTCTGCTGGGTCTTTGTTTCTGTTTCATGCTGCGTGCATTACATTACATTTCTGAACCTGTTGTGAGGTTTTTTTTTTTTTTTCCCCAGCATTTTTTCTTTTGTAGTTTATTAAAATAAAAATATTTTCAGTCAGCAGAAATCCCATTGGTTCTTCTGGAAATCTTGCCCCACAGGCCTTTGCAGGACAAGAACAGATTGTCTGGGGTCTAATTCTGAGCATTGTTTTTTATGAGGAAATCAAAAGTATAATTGTTAAAACCCAGTGTGTCCTTTTATGTCTGAAAAGGAGAATTAAATTGCTGGTGGCAAAGCAACAGGGGATAGAGAGAGAATGGATGTCAGGCAGGCCCACTGGAATTGGGGGGTTGTTGTTAAAAGTAAAGGGAGAATACACTTCACAGTGTACCCATGCCATTGTGCATTTGGCAGGTAGATCATGGGACCCAACAAGTACAATGCAATGGGAATTGAAAAGGAAAAGAAGCAGTAAAATGCTTTCTTTGTCCATTCAGTTTGCTGCTGTCAAATTTTTCTTAAAAGTCCCAATTTGCAAGGTGGAGAAAACATTTTGATTTTAAACTTAGACAATAGACTATCAAATCCCTACCAACTTTGCTTTCTGGGATAATATATTATTGAGGGCTTTTTTATTTAGTCATGTGCTTACGAAGAATTATTTGTAAGAGGACTACCTGTGCTTTCATTTTTAATTCTGAGGAGAAATAGGTTGAAATTTTTATTTCATTTGAGCTAATTTCACTTTCTGGCTCTAATCGCTAAACGATGTGTCTTGTGGCATCACTGTTCTAGATTTCTAAATTTTGTAAAGTTCTAAGACCATCCTCAGAAGTCTGTCTTTGAGTCAGAATGTTCAGACAATTTTGAATTTTGCCAAATGACATATAGCATGTCTGTATATTTTAGGGTACACATGTAAGACAAAAGATTCTTTGCAAACACTTTGTGTTCCAAGTTTAATTGGGATGTAAAAAAAAAAAAAAAAAGATAAAAACACAGAGTACTGTGAATCCTGGCAAAACCTTAGTGGTGTGCTGTGGTGGACAAATAGTTAAAATATACACTCATTGGAGTATGAAGGCAGTTCTTCTTGGCTGTCAGATAGTTTGACCAGTGTCAGGCTATCCTGACGTGTGCAGCATACCTTCATTGCATCATAAATAAAACAGACAAATTACTTTTTTTTTTTCCTCCCTAGGATGGAATAAGTACCATGAGAGGGGAGGGAAAGGGATTAGGGGGGAGGGGTGATTTGGAGGGTCTGTGGCGAGGAGTGAAGAATTAGAAGGGAGAGGAAAAAAAGAGAGATTCTTTCAGCCCCTCTATGAATCTCAGAATGGCAGCAGAGAACAATGAGAAAACCAGGCAATTACCTAGAATCCTGTTCCCTTATCCAGACAGAAAATATATTCTTGCACCAGCCTTCCTTCCATCCCCCACTCCCCACTGCCTCCTCCCCTTCACCGTCTATCTAATTCAGTTCTTTAGTGGAAGGCCCCGCAGTTGTAACAAAGGGAGAAGGGTTTCTGATGATGGGCCACTGGGACTGGAGGGCCCAGGTTTCCAGGTCTGCAATGGGAAACATTTTTTTTTTTTTTTCCTATTCTGTGCCCTTACAGACTTTGGTAACTTCTGAAACTGCAGGAATGAAAAATGAGCAGAAAGGTATTTTTATAGCCTGATCTCTTTTCCTGATTCCCTGAAAATCAAGGGGTCAAGATGCTAAATCACCTGGCCCAAAGGCACCAACTATATCCCTTTGGCCTTTGGACATTCTGCTCTAAGGTGTTCAGGAATTCTGAGCTCTGAAACTGTTTTACCCAGAAACCTTCCTGAATTTCACTGAGAAGTTCTGCTTTATTTCTTATTTAATCTTTCATTCCTGTAGGAGTCTGTTCCCCCCTCCCCCCAACTTTTTCACTTCAATTAGGCACCAGTAAATGAAGATGCTGATAACAATGATTATTTGACAGGTTCTGCCACAGTGACTGGAAAGTCTGCCCTTTCATCACTCCTGTGCTTCCTGGCCACCTGGCCAAAGCACTAAGGATGTGTATGGAAGGATGAGCTGGAAAAGAATGCTCCCTCTGAGCCCTCTACAGTTACAATGTGTGAGTGCCATTACATGCTTAACAGAAGCTTTGGTTGACCAATCTGTTGAAGAGTGACATTTAAGTGAGAGTGTGTGTCTGAACCCCTAATTTATAGCCCAAGATTACAAGAATAGACCTAGCTATGATTTCCCATGCCTTCCATCTACCTTCTCTTTCAATTGGCAAGACTTACTTTGCATCTTCTTGAATGGTGATGGATTATGATGCACCATCCACACAACTTGTTAGTAGTTCATAAAGTGAGGCAGCTGCTTGGGGTTAGGGTATGGTTGGCAGCTGCTTACAAAAATTGCTCCCTGCACTCTACAGTAGCTGTGCAACCACTATAAAAAGTAGAATACCTAGGGTTTTCCATGTCAATTGTTTACTCAGTATAGTGCCTGAAAGAGACTTAAATATCTTCTTGGAAAAACCAATTAGCAAATCTCAAAGGCCAGGAGATTGCCAAGACCACCTCCCTACGTTAGCCAAAGAACACTTGTTGCTATTCACTGGCGTATTTAACCTTTTCCTCCAAGTAAAATAGATTTACTGGAAATGCCATTGTTTCCAGTGGAGTGGTGATGTTTGGTTTCAAAGCGGATGCAAAGTGCTTTGGCACCTCTTGTACCTTAAAGTGTGACTTACATCTTATACTATGTAGTTTTCACTTTTTTTTTATTTTTACAACTTGGTTGTGGTTTAGATAGGGCTTAGTTAGACCTTGGTTTAGACTTCTCTGCATCATCCCATAGGTTTGCAGTTGAAGTCTGAGGGTTCAGAATCCAGTTTTGTTTCTTGCCCTGTGTGATTTCAAGGAAATTGATGACTTTTACTTAGGTTAGGACTCAACTTCTTTAGGGGACCAAAATTCACCAGCAGACTGGTAAAGCTTAATAAAATAAAAACATATCATATCACTTGGTAAACTAACAGATGTCTAGAAATGTTAGTTATAAATACTCATAAATATTTGTTGATTGAAGCTCCAGGTAAATAAAGATAAGCCTAGACTAAGCAGCTGCTTGCTCAAGAGTATTGTGTTTTTTAGTATAAACTCCTAAAAATAAAGGTACTTCTGGGGAAATATTGAAAAATATGTTGGAAGGTGACAATGTTCAACTTTAAAAAAATGTCACCTGGGGAAGCCAGGATGGCTCAGTGGGTTAAGAGCTCACTTTGCAGTGCCAGGGACCAGGGATCGAATCCCTGCCCCAGTTTGTATGGACCCAGGTGCTGAACTGGGGAGTGCCCCCAGTTCAGTTTTCTCTCTGTCTCTGTCTCTCTCTCTCTCTCTCTCTGTCAAAAACAAAAAGCAACAACAACAAAAAAATCTAAAAAAAATGTCACCTGAAGCAGATTTCTATTACCAGATACACCTTTTTTTCTTTCTCCTTAAATTCCCTCTGAATTTAGCATAAGTTCCAAAACTCAGTGCTTAGACAAACCATAAAATAATTCAATTAATGAGTCCCTAGTGTGATTTGTAAACTTACATAGCAGATTCATCATTAAAAAAAAAAATACGGTACCCTTGATTTTTTTTTAGAAAACCTTTCCTTTTTTTAATATATTTTTATTTATTTATTTTTGACAGAGAGAGAGAGAGAGAGAGAGAGAGAGAGAGAGAGA
>PVKE010035031.1:0-17084 GCA_004027555.1 Craseonycteris thonglongyai | reverse complement strand
CCTCCCCCCACAACACTCCCTCCCCCCTCCTCCCTCCTCTCCAGGTAAACACCAAACCAATGAGTGTGTCCATAATGCTGGTGCCCTCTCCCACCTCCCCTCCCTCTCTCCCTCCCCCCTCCTCCTCTTCCCTCAGGCAATCACCAAGTTATCGAGTGTGTCCATAGGTCTCTGTGTCTTTGTAATTCAGTTTTATATTCCACCTATAAGTGAGGTCATATTTTTCCGGATTCTTTCATTCTGACTTATTTCGTTTAATAAGATGGTCTCTAGGTCCATCCATGTTGCCACAAATGACTGTATTTCATCATTTCTTATCGCTGAGTAGTATTCCATTGTGTAAATGTACCACATCTTCTTTATCTAGTCATCTATCGAAGGGTATTTTGGTTGTTTCCATGTTCTGGCCACTGTGAACAGTGCTGCGATGAACATGCGGGTACAAACATCTTTAAAGATTAAGGTTTTCAGGTTTTTTGGGTAGATGCCCAGTAGAGGGATGGCTGGGTCATATGGTAATTTCATTCGTAATGTTTTGAGGAATCTCCATAAAGCCTTCCATAGTGGTTGTACCAGTTTACATTCCTACCAGCAGTGTATGAGGGTTCCTTTTTCTCCACAGCCTCTCCAGCACTTGAATACCGGTAACTAATTTTTAAATGTCTCAACAACAACAAAAGCCCAGGATCACACGGTTCCCTGGTAAAGTCCACCAAACATTTAAAGATGAGATCCTACCAATCCTTCTCCAACTCTCCCAAAACCATGAAGAGGGGGAGATACTCCTGACCTCATCTTCCGAGGGCAGCATGACCCACGTGCCAAAGCCAGACAGAGACGCTACAAGAACAGGCGGCAGCCTGCTGGGCGCTGCCAGGGCCTGGACATTGGGACAAAGGGAGAGGTGTTGTTCGAAGGGTACCAGCTTCCACTTACGGGAGGAGCAAGTTCTGTGGAGCTGAAGGAAAGCACAGTGATTTGAGTTCACCTGGACTATATTCTTGAAAGTTGCTCAGAAAAGAGATCTTAAATATTCTCAGAACAAAAACGGAAATGGTAAGTAAGTGAAGTGAGGGACAGGTTTACTAGCACTACTATGGGTATCATTTCACAATATATAATGTATTAAGTCAATACATTGTACAACTTCACCTTAGATGCTGTTATATATGAAGTATATCTCTAAAAAAGCCTGGGAGCAGAATAGTTAAACAATTTTTGATAAACAGTTAAAAATAAAGGGAACAAGAAACAAAAAATGCCAAGACTGGCATGGCAGCTCTCTAAATGTTAGGTAATATTTTAGACAATAATAATAAAAGTAACAATAAGAAGTCCTTATTTAGCACATGCTAAATAATGTGGTCTGGGCAGTTCTAAATACTTTACTTACACATTTTATCTTAGTTAATCCTATTATTGCCCTTCTGAGATAGGTAGGTAGGTATTATTACTATTGTTATCATTATCATCATCATCATTATCATCCTCCTCCTCCTCATTCTTATTTTACAGATGTGGAAGCTGAGACTTAGAAACATTTGAAAGCTCAACAGCAAAGAGGCTATGGAGACAAGATTCAAACCCAAACCACGCTCTTAAACTGCATATGCTGCCTCCAAAGTGAGTTGATCCCCCTCAGGTAACTATAAAAACAAAAGATACCCATAAATGTCCCCTCTTTATACAATCTCGGTCAGTTTTTTCTTTTTTCAAATACTCTCCCAATTCTGCAAATCAGATCCCCTTCAAGCTGAGTTGAATATTCTTTTGCCTAATAAGATCTCTCGGTTGATCTTGTATTTGCCCTGCCCCCAGACTGCTCCCACATTCTTCAGGAAGCAAATCAACATTTCTTCTAGTTCTAGAATGAAAAATCTTTAATAAAGTGTCCCCAAAAAAAACAATGCCAACTAATACCTTCAGGAAAACAATTTTCTGTTCATTACCACGGGCTAGTAGGATTTATTGTTATCAAGAATAACTTTTTAAAGTCACAGAATTTGTCTTCATGGAAGTTCTGATTCCCTAAGAAGTCTGAGAAATGATGGCTGAGTATAGCCAAAACTGTGGAATTGGATCCTCAACGGGGACAGCCAGTCTCAGTTCACAATTTCACTGGCAATCAAGGCACAGAGTCCCACCCAGATCTGACAAAGAGTCCCCGCCAGAAGCCATGTAAATAAGATTTAATTTCAGTTGCTCATTGCTCTAAGCTGTCATCCCTATTAAATCACGACATATCAATCACTCCAGCATCCCTACACCCTAAAACAACGTTATTCCTATTCTATGTCCAACACGTGGGCATTGATAGTATAACCGCACAGCAAGTCACATGAATCAGTAACATTCCCTTTTGCCCCAAAGGAAATAAAATTTTCTTCAATCACAAGAAGTATCCCAGAAGACAAAGTCTGCTACAGTCCTCTAAAAATTACATCTTAGAACCAAGTTCCGCTTTTGCATTTGCTTAGAAAGTTGCAAAGATGGGAAGAATGACTCTAGAGCATATTCAGATATTAAATGGACTCTGGTATCAGATCAAACATAGGTCTGAATCCCATCACTAAACTTTATATACTCTGTCCTTAGGGGAGTAACTATGTTTCTCTACTCTTCAGTCTCCACATCTCTTAAGTGGGTTATTGTGGGATTTGGATACAGTCATTCCTTCAAGTACATGGGACTAAGCTGGGAGAGAAAGTGCTCTCAATAAGGGTTGGCCATTGCTATCTTGACCCTCTTGTCTATGTTGATGGCAAGTACCAATGCTACCTCCATTGCTCGAATTAGTCCACATTATATTTCCCTGGCAAAGTCATCCAAAATCTCACTGGTATAAGCATAACAAAGTGATTTCCCATTTAAGAAAACACCACTGTACTTCCAAAGAACACTCCAGGGCAGCTGCCCCCATCTGGTGACTCAAGAGTGCAGGCTACTTTCCCCAGTCAAAACTTTACTGGCACTGAATCCTCCCAGCCACCTACTTGTGTCAGATGGGAAAGCCTGTGGTTTAAGCAAGAGATTGAGCATTCCTGGAGAAATTTAAACAGAGGTTAAACAACTACTTTTACAGAACAGAAAGAAACCTCACACATTAGAAAATGTGACTGACAAATGTACCAAGAGAAACTGGCTGCACAAATACCAGAATCTGATCAAATAAAACAGTAAAAGTAATTTCCTGAGACTTATGAATGAGTAAAATTTAATAAGATAAGAAAAAAATAAAGAACAGATTGCTGGATCATATAGCAGTTCCCTTCCTAATTTTTTGAGAAATCTACACACTACCAGAATCTGATCAGATAAAACAGTACGAGAAATTTCCTGGGACCTACAGTAAGCTGACATAAACTTGCTTTTTGGACTGGGCTAAAGACATCACAGGAAGAGGGAAACTGGAGCACCCGACCTACTCAGAACATTGCCTATAGAATTATTTTTAAATGATGATGTAAAGAACATCTATGAGATTTCAGGGCTCTCAAACTCCACTAAACGAAGTCCTGACAGCCCAGTCAGGACTGTTGGCCAACTGTGAGAGGGAAATCCCGATGGACAGACTTCTGCTGAAACATTGCCAAGAGCTGCAGAACTAGAAATGAGCATTCATTTCATAGAATTCCCTGAAAGCAGTAGCCACATTGTGAAACTGTCCGTCCTGACTACGGTATTTGGCAAATGAAAACCACTGCAGAAACAAATCTGGTAATATCTACCTGAAACAGTCAAAATAGTTCTTATTGTTCACTGAAAACAATAAGAATCAACATTTAGTGGGCCTTAAGATTCAGCAGTTTGGCCACTCAATTAGAAATATAAGCCACTGTTTCTTCTATTGTAACCATTAGTTTTAAAGAAAAAATATGTATATATTCAATCGTGTATGAGAAAGAAAAAATTTTATTATTAGAATTAAAACAAACGACACTATCACTGAACAGTTGTTTATACTATACGATACCATAGTATTCTGACTGGACTACTGATATGCTGAATGGCTTTCCATTGTGATCTTTATCTAAATTTTTTTGTTTATTATGTCTGCATCTAATTGCTGGTAATAAATTAAATGGCTACTCTTTTTGAAAAAATTTAGGCTGTTTTTACATCATGGTTCAATCATCTCAACATGTGGCCTCCTACATGATTGCTAGTCAGGGAAAGACAATGGGAGAAGCAAATTGGCTTTTCTACTGCTACACATCACTCCCACTCACATTTTCTTGGCCAGAACTGGCTCCCTGTATGTATAAGATTGCTGGGAATTTTAGCTTGATACTCCCAAGAAGGAAAGGAGAGCTGAATTTTGGTTTCATTACATTTACTGTTTTCTATCTCTGTTAGTATGGGAATTACTAATACAAACAAACTCAAATAAATACATGGAATACCTTGAGTCCTGACTTTATGACTTTAGTTTCATAAAAAAATAAAGACAAAAATTTTTAATTGCAATTGTAATAAAACTAACTATTTTCAAGCACTGTTCTCACTTTCTTTAAAAGTAAAGTCCCACAGAATACATCGTTTTCATGAGAAAGGAGCTCATCATTCCTTAGTGACAAAACTCACCGCCATTTCCATTAAAACACTAGGTCTTAATAATACTGTGATTAAAATCCTTATGTATTTTTTTGGATAGCAGATTAACCTTTTCTACTCTCAGGGAGAAATATGTATCCTCATATAACAAAACATTTAAAAAAATAAAAAATCAATGATAATTTTACAATCACAGAAGTAAAGGGAAATTTAAGAGATGATTTTATTACCATTTATTGAGCCCTTTCTATATGTAAGCAATATAAACATATCACCTTGTAATGGATCATGTGATAGCTTAGGAAATAAAAAAATGAATATAAGTCATGGTGTCCCTGCCCAAGAAGCTTGTAATATGTATGGGTAATAGAAATTAAAATATTCTGTGGGATCATAGAAGAAATACATATTTCTGACTTGAGAAAGTTGAATGGAAGGAGCCTTTGAAAGATTTTGGTAGTCAGAACAATGGGCAGAGGATGCACATTTCAGGTAAAGAAATGTGAATGAAGAAAGGGAAGCACAGGAAGCCTATCTCTGTTGTCTAAACAGAGTCAGTGTGCTGCTCTGATGAGTGCAAGGAAAAGGTAAGCTAGCTCTTCTCACCCACTGTAACTATGTTCTGGTGTTACAATTAGGAATGAGAAGATACAGACACTACCCTCAAGGAATTTCAGAGTAAAAGTATATGATACGATATGATCAAGCAAGTAATAAAAACGACTTTAGTGGTTATTGTTCTTGGTATCAAAGTTGGGCCTCAGTTATGGAGTATCTAATGCCAGAGTAAGAACTTTGTTCTAAAAGCAGGGAAGGGCCATGGCAAGTTTTGGCACTGGCATGAAGTGACTAGATTCCTGTTATATAAAGAGGTGAAAGTGGCAGAACGAATAATAGAGAGGGAAAGTTCTGAAGCAGGTCATTTTGTGAGGTGGTTATTATAACGTGTCTGATGGGGATTGATGAAACTCTGCAGTAGAGAGAATGACAGAAGAAGAGGTCTACGAAAGAAAAGATGAGTTTGATGCTAAATTCTTGGAAATTAATTGAATATAGACAAGCATAAGGATATGAGAGAGCAATTTAAAAGCTGCAGTGTAGTTAATGGCATCTAGCATTTTAGGAAACACTGCAAAAGAGAAACTAATTGTTCCACTGAAGATGTGGAATTTTGAACATTAGCAGTTTTAAGTCCCAGATCTACCATATACTGTTTGTTCTTGAATAGGTTACTTAACTTCTGAGTGCCTCTGATTGTTAAATAAGCTAATGAAAAGAAAGTGCCTAGCGCAAGCCTGAATCATAGCAAAAGGACAATCAATAGTGTTAGCATTTTTACTATTACTATCATCGTTATTATCATCCATGTAAAAATGCCTAAAAGACTTTTGGAATCAATACCTCTGAGAAAAATAAGGATTTGCACTAATTTAGAGGTAGTGGTTGAGTGTTATAAAAAAGGAGGAGATGACCAAAAGATGGGTGTACTTTGAGTAGAGGGCTGAGATCAGGGTTTTCATTTAAGGGGTAAGCGGAAGAGCAGGCATCACTGACACTCTCCAGAAGACACAATGACCCATTCTTCCCCTGGCTCATGATCCCTACATGACTGTACTAGATATGTACAGACACAGGAAGGCGGTGTGACAGGATTCAGATGTTTTCTGCACAGTTAAATGTCCCCAAAGCCTAAGCCCAATGTTGTTTATATTGTATGTGTTCAGCACTCAGTCTTGTTTGCCATGAATAACATCATAAACCTCTCAATCATCTCATCTAATAAAAAAAAATTTTTTTTAGGAACAAAAACATAAAGTAGCAAGTACCTTGCACAGGTCAAATATCAATTAAAGATAAAGTCTAGACTTAAGTTATCAAACATAGTGCCACAAAGTCAATGGGAAATATGTTACTGAACCTAATGGTTTACGAACATGGTAATTTAAAAGAATCTCTCTTCCCATCTTTTTTTTTTTTTTTTAATCGTTAAATTTATTAAGGTGACATTGGTTAGTAAATATTACACAGATTCCATGTGTACAATTCTATAGTACTTCATCTATGTGTTACAATATGTGTTCATCACCCAGAATCAGCTTTCTTTCCATCACCATATATTTAGTTCTGACTCCCTCCTCTCCCCACCTTCCTCCTCACCCCCTTACCCTCAGGCAACCACCAAACCATGGACTGTCCATGAGCTTTTGTTTCCTTGTTGCTTTCAGTTTTGTATTTCACATATGAGTGAAGTCATGTGGTTCTTAGCTTTTTCGGTCTGGCTTATTTCACTTAACATGGTGATCTCAAGCTGCAAACAAAGTGCCCTTTGATAGATGACTGGATAAAAAGAAAACTGTGGTACATATATACAATGGAGTATTGCTCAACTATAAGAAAGGATGAAATACTGCCATTTGCAACAACACGGAGGGAACTTGAGCTCATTTCCCGTCTTGATGTCAGTTTGGGTTGAGACTTTCTTCTCAAGGATCGCCTGCATTATTCACAGTTTCTTGACCTCACCACCATTATTAACATTTTGGGCTAAACATGGATGAGGTCCCACAATCTACTGCCTCACCAGAATGTCACAGAGTGGAAGAGGGGCAATTCCCTGTAAACATGGATGCTGGACAGAAAAATAACAGATGCACTCTATTCATTGAGCAGAACTTGGTTCCACTATTTCTATCCCACCACTGCAGACAAGCAAGAGGGCAGCATCAGATAATCCCTAGCTCAAGAAACCTGGCCCTGACTAGAGAAAGTAAATGGATCTTCCTCTTTCATCACACTAGTAGTTTTACTGCACACATCAATTAGCACAAAGCCTTATGATAAAGAAACAACACATATTCTGTTTTTTACAAAAAAAAAAAATAAGAACAGGACAAAATTTACACACATTAAAACAACAGGATCATTGGGAAATATGAGGAAAAAAAGGTACTCTACTATTTAAAATGGTACATATATTATAGTCAACCTACTTTTTGAATTAACAGAATAAATCTTCTTAAATTTTCATCATTTATTTAATTCATGAAGCTTTCTAATTTCTACATTTGTAAGATACTGCAGAAAGAAAAAAAAGAGAAGCTTTTAGAAATCAGAAAACGAGAGTTGAACTGGAGCCTCATGATTTATCTTCTTCGACATAGAACAACACAAACAACCATGAAAAGAAGTCCTTCATTTGTAAAAGGAAGATATTAGCAGCTGGCCTTAATGTATTGCCATATTTTTTGTGAATATCATTTGTGATAATTTAGGTAAAGCCATATATGGTGTTAAACATTAGATCCTGTATAATAAATATTAGCTAAAAAGATAGTTATGGTAATAGAAAACCAAAGGCAGAGATCTCTGTGAATTTTATTTTCAAGCCAAAGTATTCTGATTATACCTTTCATTGGCATGATCTATTTTGCAAACAGATAAATGCATTAGAAGCTTTTAGGTAGCCAGATTTCTTGAGTATTTAAAACGTTAATATGATTTTTTGCTTCAGTAATCTGACTAGCAAAGTAGTCTCAAGATTTTAAATATTTATGGGTTTTTTCAAATTCCATAAATTCTAAGATTTAGAGTTAAACCACATAAAGGAAGGTTTATTTCTTAAACCAATTTTCTTGTTTCAAAAGGGGCCCTTGAATATAACTATCTCACTGATTTGTACAAGCAATTATATTGTGTGACAACATAGTTTGTGAGATTAATCTGAGGAGAAATTGTTGATCAAAAACCTTTATATATAATTGCATTTCTCTTGTAACTATGTGATTACATAAAATTTGTTTTCCTCAGGGTTTTTGTGTATATTTCAATTATTTCCTGGTTATTTCCAAATATGCTTAATGTAACAAAATATGACAGTGGAGAAAAAATTTATCAGCCTGCCTCATATTATCTATCATCTCTATCTCTATCTATCTATCAATCTATCTATCATCTATCTACCAATCATCTATCTAGCTATAATATATCTATCATCTATATCTATAACTGACCAGTTTTATGGGTCTAAATATAGCCTCCCCACCCTCTATATTTGGAATGGTCCCACACTTGGTTTAATACACTTCTGTCACCATCTTAAAATTCCTACTCACTTTGAACAATGGGCCCTGTATTTTCATCTTGTATTAGGCCCCACAAATTATGTATCCAGTCCTGCAATTAGTCATGTTTCTTAACTGTGTTGTTTTCATAATATATAACCATGCTGTATACAAAAATCATAGATGACCCAGATAATGTCTTCTTCCTCCAATGGAGATTCATCACTTTCTCTACTATACTAAGAATCAGGGATAGTATCATTTATCTCATTAGGAATTGAGGTCAGATGAGCTTGGATTGATTGTTTTTTCTGGGGAGCCTTCATTCTTTGAAGGAACATTAACCTTTTCATATAATTTTTTAATTCATAAAAATAACAACTTTCTCCATTTTATATTCTACTATACAAAAATTTAAAAATAGAAATATTCCCTCATATTATGTGATTTTGTTTTAGTGATTACTACATAGGAATCCCTATGATAATGGGTCATTTCTGTGTCTAGAAATAAGGTTATTTTTTTCATCTTAGCTTACAGAGTAAGCTAAGCATGCCATCTCCACCCACTTTTGGAATCAGACATCTTTACTTCAAATAAGCAGCACCTCATTTTTTTTTCTTCATTTTATTTTACAAAAATTAATTTCTGGTTAACTCTTTACCCAGTTACCTAAGACAACTCATCAATACTATCTGCCTTATTTCTATTTCATCAAAGTGAAGAGCTGTATTACTTGAGAGGAAGTATAAATTCTCAGATACACCTGAAAAATCCTCACCCATATCACACTAGTCAGGAAGACAAAGGAATGAGAGATGTGTTCTAGAAGAGGCATTAATTTATCATAGAATTATCTCAGAAAATGCAAATCATTATCATATAATTAGTGCATCAGCTATAAAATATTTTTGTTTTTCTTTTATAGTATTAAGAACTAAGTGCTTCATGATTATTTGGCTATATAAAATATTGCTTGGTGTTGCATAACTGAAAGCTATTGGGAGCCTTCATAGTGCTAGATCTCTGAGAAAAACTATTGCTGAGATGAATCTATATGGTCCATAAACATACCAAGGCAAAAATTATGGATGTTAACTATATTAACAGATAGTACTGAACCCTATTTCATCCATAAAGCTGCAAATTGAAATGCCATGTAATAAAAGAAAAGCTCTTGGGAGCATTTATCAACTGGAAAGTGTCATCTTTGAATTTAGTAGTACTCTTTACAGTTAATCAGCTATAATTATTTTCTTGTGAGTTTATAAGCTAGTGTTATCATCTAGAATTCTGAAATATGAAGAAAGATACATTTTCTTAGGAAGGAAAAACACATTATTTTCAATGACAAACTAGAGGAAAGGTTTCTTCGTTAACAGCTGAGCATCTTTTATCAAGAACTGCAACTAGTTTAAGGATTAGTAAGTGATATAATTCCCCGAAAGCATGCTTTGCTTTTTCACAGATCTCCAATAAAAAGGAAGAAAGAAACTTTTTCTCTTGGTTATTTTCGTAAATAACATTTTCCACTCAATAAACTATGGAGTTCGTAAAATGGACTCACGCACAGGGATGGATATTCCACATATTCCACAGGAATGTTTGCTGTGTGTTCTGCCTTCAGGTTTCAAAATAAGTTTAAAAAGAGTTTTCCGCCAATCACACCTTTCTGCATGAGAAGTAGTTGTCAGTTCCATTTTACCAACTTAGTCAATTTGTTTCAGGAATGCAGAAGAAATTTCAAAAACCGAAAGAAAAAAACCTCACAATGTGATTCAAAGAAATAAAGAAAAATAAGGTACTTGATAGATACATTTGTCCAGTAGTGTACGTAATCTATTTTTCTATTTTAACTTTAACAATTTTATCATAGATAATTTATATAACTGCCTTGTGGACTATGGAATTAATAATCTTAAGGCTTCCTATTTAATGAAATCCTCTTAAGAAACAACTACTGCTACTTTTAGGATATGGTTTTAATACTGTCAAAGATAAAGCCAGACACCACAGTAGTTAAAATGGTAAGACAGATAATAATTAGTCATATATTATTACAATTGGGAAAAAGAGGCCAGTGAGAACTGAACTGAACCTCAATTTTGAAAGAGCTGATTAGCATTTTAAGGGAAGAATAAAGGAATAGGGAGGGTGGGCAGATAGAGTCAGAGAAGTAAAAACTTACACAAAGCAAAAAAGGAGGCAGGGATGGTCCAGGGAAACCCAACTGGGTTTGTTTACTGGTGCTTATCAGATCAGGCTCCTGCCCTCCCACAGAGACTCGGAGACTGGGGCTCTAAATTCAGGTACTGACGAAAACAAACAGTAGATTCTTTTGGTACCCATGAGTGTTCTGGAGTCCTCATTTTAAGGGGGCTAGTGTCAGCCTAGGAAAACAGCCTTTTGCTGTTAGGAACTCTTAGCATTTATTCATGCCTTTGCATGGCCAAAGTTGAGGCCTAGTTGAGAAGTCTCAAAGAGCCTGGCTAGAGTTGAGTCAAGGAGTCTTTGGTAATAGTATAGAGCAGGGGTGGGCAAACTGCGGCCCACGGGCCACATGCAGCCCGCTACAGGTTTTTTTGCAGCCTGCCAAGACATCAGATTTTTATGATACAATTAATATCTTTTCTGAAATGCAAAGTTAACTAATAAATGCAATCATTTTTAAAGGTGTGGCCCTCCGCTAACCTTTGTTTCCACAAAGCGGCCCCCGAGCCAAAACAATAGCCCGCCCCTGGTATATAGAGCATTGTGTAATGTTTACTTAACATAAATACAATTGATAACATACAAATTCAGGAACATGATGTGTAGCACTCCAGTTACACAGCATGAATACTTAAACAGTATATGCTAGTATTATTTTTAAGAATGTCACAGAAAGAGAAATTTGAATTCTTACAAATAATTTGCAGAACCCAGTAATTCAATCAATTCATTCATTCTATCATTCACTCTTAAAAGCATATATATCTTCCCCACATTTTACTTACATTATGATATAAATAATTACTCTGAGAGGAAGCAAATAAAATATCTCCAGACTGAAACATTAAAATATAGTGGTTTTATACTTTCCTCCTAACAGAGGTTATTATGCAATGACAGAAAATATAGAACAGGAAATTAGGATATAATGTTTTAGGAATAAAATAAATACAAACTCTAATTGGAATAATAGGATAAATCAAAGAAATGCATTTTCCAAGAACAACTTTTGTGTATGCGTTTATCATTTGAGACTTAGCAGATCACTGTATTTAACTATATTTTTCAGTTTTGACTTCAATTATATCAATATAAAGTATGCTCTTTATACAACTCATTGTACAATATGGTATTAAAAATATTAAGTATTCTTACTTATCCAACCCTTCCACCCCTTAACAGTGTACTATTAAGGATGTTCCAATTACTAACCATATAGCTAGACATTTCACTTAGAAATAAATTAAATCTACAGGGCTAATGAAGTCTGAATTAAGTTGATATGTTTTCCAATTATTTTTTAAGGAGAATAACATTCATAAATATTTACTACTACTTTACAGTAGACTGTTTCAAGTAGAAAGGCGAATGGTAGCAAACTGATTAAAAATATGAAGTTTACCCAGCACAATTACATATTTCTAAAGATTAATGTTTAATAGCCAATCACACAAATATGTAAAGTAGTTTAAATGCACTTATTATAGAATTTTTGTCATAGAAATATTACTAATGCAAAAGTAAAGTATGGACATAGTAAATTATAAACTATAAAAGAAGACTGGTTTACCATTTAATAAAAATAAAATCGTATTTTGTTTTGGTCTTTAATGATTATCTTTGTCCATTACACAGCTAAAGAACTAAGATAATGACAAACTTCTTTCATTTTTGACTCCACACAGCTAAAGAATAAGGGATTCAAAAACTAAAGCTTAGCTTTCCCTAATAGTTTCTAAGCATTTCTTCATTTCATTCTGACATAATATAGAATTTTCTCAAGTAAAATAAATTCAAATATTTTTAAAATGTTTTCTTGGTTTAGAACAGTTCTTAGCATTTCCAGAAGATTATAATATCACTAAGGATTAAAGTCTTATAGCAACAGATTATGGTATGGTATAGGAAATTTTTATTAACATTGACTTGTAGAAAATGTTCTTTCAATAAACATTTGATAAACGCTTAAGAAGGCTGTACAAATGCTACCTGGTTTGGAAGTATGGAAAGAGACCCTGGGTAGTAAAATATCTGGCACATAGTAAACTCTTAACAACTCTTTTTTGAAAGAGTAAGCAAGTGAATGAACAAATGATGACTATGCATTAGAAAATGCCAAACTCTGAGGCTCCTGAAGGCACAAACTAGGTCTTCTCCATCTCCTACTGTTTGTAATTTAGCTTTCTGGTTTGCAAGTGATGATCACATACTACTGAGGCCTCTTTTGTATGCTGTAATCTACATAAGAAGCAGTAACTGAGAGTGGAAGTTCACAAGAGATAAAAAAAGACCTACACTTGTATTTGTTCGCCTCAGAAAATTCTGACATTGGCTTGTAATCTCCTTATTAACATAGCATATATAGAGAAGGGCGTAGGTGTGCAGGAGTTAGACACAAAAGGTATATGCTGACCACACCAGTGAAGACAATGATCAAAACTAGAAAATTCTATATATTTGAATTGCTATTATTTTATTCATTCTGAATTCCCATTATAGATGAAACAAATAAGGATGGCCCCAAATTGTTTTTACTAAATCTTAGTGGCTGTCTTAAAAGGTTTATACTTTGATAGTCTGATTACTGCTTCATTAAAACAACAGGTAAACACCGACTTGAGACATCTGGACAACTCGATACTGCTTCAAATTGTTTGAATGTTGGTCTTTTTACTACAATATTACTTTGTTCTCTATTTAAGCCAAAATTGCTATTATTTGATTTATGGATGCAGGTTTAGGACTGGAGTTCAGGAGAGGATAAAAAAGGAGAAATTCTATTCTAAACTTAAAAAATAAAACAGCACACACACACATACACACACACACACACATATTTTCCTTCTCCTCTACTTGCTTATAAATTAAGGAATATGTTCCTCATTTAATGAAATGCTGTAGTTAATGGTCATATATGATCTTCTTTCAAAAAAAATATAAAACAAAAAGTAAATGTGCAAAAACATGGAATTAGAGACTCCAAAATCAACTTCTGTTTCTTTGGAGGTGTGACATACAAGTGAATCCCTGATCTACTCCTACCCAACATGAAACTGATTTAAAGACATTTAATGATATTGAAATAGATAAATAAATAAATAAATCATTGGATTTTTTTGGTTCTTTAATCCTGTGTTTTAGCATGGGTCAAAGATGTGGAGTAATTCTGATTTTTAAGATAGGGAAAGTTTTGGTTAATCATTTTTGCCATGTACATAGCTATATACAGCTAAAGAAGGGATTTTATAAATCTCATTGTGTATTTGATAGGAATATTTGGCCTTACCTCCCTATATTGCAAAGTGAGAAGCTGATAAAGATGGATATTGAAGTGATCAAATTTGGGGTAAGTCCTCTGGAATAGGTCTAGCACTATTTTTTTATACTGTGCAGATAAATATTACCTGTTTCCCTATATTTGGATCAGACAGGATGCTGCGACTCATTTGTCCTCATTTTTCCTGTGCTGCTTGTAGCCAGGCATCTGAATATATGGGGTTAAATTTGCAGGATTTCTCATTTCTACTTCCTTGGTGATTCTATAGTCTAATAGAACCTGTTTGTTTGTTAAAACTTCATATGAATTTTTTCTACAAATCTCCAACAACCACACTTCATTTTGTAAAACATCCTTCAGGGCAGTATCTGCCTTTTGCCATAAGTTTCTTTTCTCAAGAGAAAAGCTTCCCTTTTTATAGATATGCAGTACAACCAGAATGTATTAGTTATGAGCTTGGGTTGCCTGAGCTTCCAGCCATAATAAGGCCATTGCGGTCTTTGAAATATTATCACTTTTTTAAAGTTGATTTTACTCTTTAAATAGGCACATAGACTGGCTCTGAATGTGCATACTAGACTTTCATGACCCTATGAAGGAGAAATATATCACTCAAGGAAGTACCCTCTCGTGACATTCTGTCCCAAGAAATCATAGGTACAATGGGGCTTTAATAACACATTGCTAAGTGTCACCTATCAGTGAGCACTGAGGCGAGGACAGAAGTCACTTTCATCAATTATTAGTGCTATGTATCATCACAGTGTCACCAGCTGGCACTCAAAAACAGAAACCTATGTAGGAGAGGTTATATCAATTCTATTTTGCTCACTAGTATCTTTGAATCCAAGGTGAATAAAAGTAAGGCTGTTGAAGGACTCCTAAAAAAGTGAGGTGATTTCAATGTTTATAGAAACACTGCCAGTGTTGTCAAGTAGCAAATAGAAATGTTAGCTTACATTTATCTGTAGGATTTTAAACTATTTGAAAATTCTACCCACAAATTGTAACTCATTTTAGTTTGTTCAAAGTATATTTAATTGTGGGTCATTACTGTTTTTAAGATTGTTTTGAAGAACCTATGCACACATATGCACAAGCACATACACATAGGCAAAGGCTTTACAAAGAACTGCCAACCTCTCTTTATCTCTCCTATATCTTTACACCCATATTGCCTAATTACCACTGTTCTTTATAATGTATAGAAAAATATTCTCCACTATTCTCATTTTGGGGTTTCCTATAGAATTCTGAGACAACAGCAAAAATCACACTTACAAGCTTATTAAAGGAGTGCCGTGAATGCACTTCTTCCTTCAGTTCTCCCATGTTTTTATGCATTACCAGACTGTCATTCAAAGCTTGCTCAAAAATCGCTCCTAAAAACTTAGCTCACATATCTTTAAACACAACTGTAGTTAGATGGACCTGATCATCACATCTATGCCACTTTGCAACAACCCCTGTCTTGTAATCATTAAATTCCTTATGATAATATTCTGTCTCATTTGACAAACTGCAAGGCTTCGAATCCAAACGGGATATTCTTTTTATCTGTGTGTTCCCTGACCGAACCAAAAGCCAGAAGCAGATTAGGCCTTGTTTGTCTACTGAAATGAATGGAATTCAAGGCATGACCAATCAACACCACCATCATTCTGTGCCATCCTCTCTTCCCCATACCATCGTTAAACATATAACTTAACTACTGAGTCTTGCATTCTGGGACTCCTTTATTGCTCTGAAATTGTCAGAGATCCATCAGAAAGAGAGAATGATATTTAATTATCATTGACAGGAAGCATTTGATAAGCATGCCACATGTATTTTTCAAACAATAATGACGTGATGACAAAGGTATTGTTTCTACATCAATTCTGGTACATTAGAGAATAACTGGAGGACACAAAAAAATCAGATTTAATTTCCAGCTTACAAATACCACATGTTCAATTGTTGTACTGAAGAAAATAGCCCTAAACTAAACTGAATTGACTTTAAAGTCTTTTCATAGTTTGAAACTATGTTAAAACATTTTATAAAAAACTAAAGTAGAAATTCAGAGTACTGTACAGTAGATTACTCTTAAGTTTCACTTATGTTTGGAATACTGCAGCATGTATCTTCTTTTCCAAAAAATATTAGGCTGCCTGTTACGATCTCTTTGTTTTCTGAGGAAAATGACAGAGATGTGGCATTATTTGCCTTTAATTTATGGATTAAAAGTAGTTTTGGAAATGATGGAGAATCTCCATAGGATACTTCCAACAGATAAAGATGTAACCTGACAAAGATATACATGGTTTCAACAACACACAGAATTTTGCAGAAGATTGCTTTCAGCTGCTATCTAGATGCTATGAAACTGACCTTTAAAATGTATGTTCCAACTCTCAAATTCAGCCTTGAATCTTGAATGAGCATACTAATCATTGAGATTTGCATTACATTAAAATAATCCCTAGGCTCCTCCAAGAAGGTTATATCTGCTTAACCATCCTAAAATAATCTTGAATGACACTTCTATATGGGTATTATCTGGGATGTCAAAGTACAAGGAATTATAGAAAAGACAGATAGGACTGGGAATATAGAGGAAGAGGGATCCTGTGTCTTGCCTCATTGCTATTAGTGCAATTCTGAGAAAAATTAAATGACTATCAAGTTTTACAGGCATCAGAAATTAAGATTGTTTGCTGGTATCTAAAGGTTATTTTTTGTCTGTTGATGTTGTTTACAGATTAGTTTCTTTCTTTTTCCTCATGAAAGCTCAAATAACTCATCTGATATTTATCAGTTTTTATCTACAAACCTGACAATTTGTTTGTGAAGTCTACCTTTATATATTTAACAAACATGTTGTTTACTTCCAAGACTGGACCTATTCTGGGTACTGTACAGAGATGAACAAATGACTATTTGTTATAAGTTGCTTTAAGTCTTTACTGCTCAACTTTATCAAACAGAGAGCATTTTCT